>JAULBR010104064.1:0-10862 GCA_032355825.1 Melanodrymia aurantiaca | reverse complement strand
TTATCAAATTCCGTGTTGTGTGCTATCCTGTCTATGGGATAGTGCACATAAAAGACCCTTTGCTGTTTTTCGGTAAGGGTAGCCCATGAAGCGGCGACAGCGGGATTTCCTCTGAGACCATGTGTCAATATAACCATGCATCAGATGTCCTATAACCGCTGATTTATAATCGATGCGTTTCCAGTGGCGTCGTTAAATAAAACAAACTACAGTCAAACCTGCTTGAGCGGCCACCTGTATTTAAAGGGTCACTATAATATTCTCCCAAATCATCAATTTTAGTGCATTATGACCTGTATTAAGCAGCCATCTGTCTTAAGAGGCCACATTTTGCTACTCCCTTAGCTGGCCCCTTAAGACAGGTTTCACTGTACTTTGAATTCAATGATATACATTTGGATTGCACAACGTACATCTCCGACCTTCCAACAAACCTGTGTTAAATTCAACCACCACCGTTACAAACAAAACTTGATTATGATACAGCAAGAAAATGAAACCGAGTTATAATAATGAATGTTTTTATTCACATGCTAGTATGCATGAACATTACAACATCGGCGTAAATGGGGTCGATTCTAAATCGGTACATTGAGAGTTGTAGCCGTTCCTATGGATACGGCTATTAACAGAAATTGGTGTAGACAAACGTTATGACCACGGTACAGATGATCTACATATTGATAAGAACATGTATATCGAAGAACTGGATTTAGTGACTAGACACCAACTTAATCGACACGCAGTGATCAAGTACCGATCTATTGTTAATAACGACACTGGTTCTACAATATTCATGAAGCAACATGAAAATGATGATCTCCAACTGAAAATAAACAGCATTTTTCTGTCTGAGTAAACTTTACTTTTAGAAATAAATGCAGATGAATTATTTGATATATTATTCTCCATATTGTATTTGAATATTTCGAACTGTATGAAGCTAATAGTGAGATGATGGGTAGAAGCATGAGCAAATAAATATCACTATTGTATTGAGTATATTGCACAAACACAGAGTAACTGGTGACGCAAACATTTTATGATTGTACCAGTAACTGCTCTCTTACAAAACACACCCTGTAACACGTACAAGTACTTCTTTCTATTGGGAACCATAACCACAGACACTTGATGTATACCAGTTGGGTCAACATATTGGGAAAATTAAATTTAAAAGAAAAATGGTTTTTTTTAAATTCACAGATTATAGCGACAATAGACCAGTGAAGTAAAAACAAAAATTAGTTTTTTAACATTTTTCTTTTTCATCATTACAACATATACACATCTACTAAGTCTATATAATATATAAACTTAGTAGATGTGTAAATTTTTTTGTAATGAAGAAGAAAAAAAACATTTTGTCGCTATAATGTGTTTAAACAAATAAAAAAATTTTGGAAATTTAATTTTCCCAATATGTTGACCCAACTGGTATACTTGAAGTGCCTGTGCCATAACACAATGAATAAAGCACCTCATCTTTTACCACAAATAAATTTAATATTCCTTTCAAGTTTTATTTCATTAAATTTAAATAAATGGTCATTTGTATTGTAATGAAGAAGATAATATTAGAAATTTGCTTATATTTTGATAGTACAGTCACGTCTTTACACGACATCAGTCAGTGAGTTACCCTAGCAGTTATTGCTGTTATATCAATGACGTTTGCTGTTATAAAGATCAGAGGCTTTGGGAAAATAGCTAAACTTGCTAGCTATCTTTCTTTTATATTACCTTGTTATTATATCTGCACCTCAGTTTGGTTTCTCTCATGATGTTAACATTTAGTTAACGAAACGTAGAGTGATTTTAAATTATAATGTAGGGTGGTTTATAGTAGAAACATTCCTAGTTTTGCAATAGTTATGTTAAACATTATATAAACTTGTATTCTTGTCTGTTAGCTATGATTGAATGTGGAATACAATACGACATTAGTTTTTGAAAAGCATCAAATCTTTGTAACGGCAAACTCGACAGAACAATAACACTGGAAGAGTAATTAAATACTGTGACTGCTATAAACAGTCGTCTGTAGAAGGTTATACTGCTGTGGCAAACAATGCAAGTATTCTATAAGGTGGTATTGCGGTTTTGATCTTGGTGTCTCTATATATCTACTATGCACATGGGAAATAATTTATATTATATGACACATACAAACAAAAGTATATGTTTAAACTATAATGGCAAGAAGTTTCTAGACAGAAACAAGTCAGCTTACCAAAACGGTATTCTGAAGACAACATTCAAAGGTTTCAGGTTTAACATTTATGTTTAGTGTAAACGATCGTTAGTTAATAACGTTCATACGAGACACTCAGGTAATAAAGGTACGCCATGACATGGCTGAAAATAATGTGCAGGTGATTGCTAAAAAATAACCAATCATGATGTTCACCAGTTAAAATGTCAGGTGATTGTGACATCTCACATCTATAGAACGTTCTAGAGGTTTGGAGTACAGCAGTTTCAGAAAATAAAATAAAATGTTGTTTGAAGCTATTCGCTGTTATTTAAAACTTTCTTTTTCTACGTTTTGTCAAAGATTTCAGTTCTGATAATCAAGAAATGACTTTTTACGAAACTTGTGTCAGTATTTTCCTATATAACCCAAGTTCTCACTCTGGCAATACACGAGTACACACATTTGTATATTATATGATAAGAAAATGTATAAATTAAAAAACTGTTTCTAGGTAAATTGTAATTGAAGTTAAAACTGTTTTGATAAGCCATTTCTTAACATTGTTTATGTGTGATTAATTTAATGAGATCCTTGTCCATCCCTCCCAACCAGAGTATAAAACATTCAGGGCCGAGGCACCACATTAAGGCTCGGGTTGAGGATCCCCACCCCTCCATTCCCACCAGGTACTTTATACGAAGGTGACATTGTTTTCTTTGTATATAGATTTCTTTATCATTTCCATTCAGTCTTTTCATCACAAATCCATCACACTTTTATCAAAATTCAAGCATCGCGAACCTTATTAAAAAATCAATATAAAATCTATTTCTAAAGCATTTTACAACAATAAGTACATGTAGGATCATGCATAACAAATGAAATCTCTTACCATTAACAAAATATTGCACACAAATACACAAAACTAAAAATATGAAATACATGTATGTATGTCTGTACACACTGGAAAGCTATACATTTCATGCTGTTTTTGCTTTGTGCATGCTTGATGATGAAACTAGAAACACTACAACTATGTACACAATTATACAGCGGTGTGTATTTATAAACACAAATTCATTTTATCACAAGTCTTGATCAACGAAAGGAAATTCCAACTTTAAAGATATACTGTAGATCCTGAAATTAATGCGATCATTATATTAATGCGAAAAATGCGAGTGAGAATTATTCGCATTAATAATGTAACACATTTATGTTAACTGATTGCTACACAAACGTGTTGGTAGAAAACGTACTATATCAAAGGGAGCCCACTCGCATTAATTTCATGTCGCATTTTAGTCTGACCACCCTTACTCGTTAATTTCATGATCTACGGTAACTAGATCGTCCTGAAATCTAAATGACAAAACATTAACATGGCCAAATGCGTATCTCTGCACAAGGCAGAACCAAAAGGATTTTGTGACAAAGTCGAGATGACATGCACTTATGAATCACAGCCAAAGTAGACTTTCAGAGTAACGGACATAACAGTGTTATCCTTATGGTTGGAATTTACTTGTCTTCATCAAACTATGCTTGATTAAATTGTGTTCTTACCTACTACCTAAACATATTTAGTAAATACACATTAAAACATTCAATATGGAACTAAACGTTATGAAGCATTTCGTTGAAAGACTAACATCAAACATTTAGGTTAAACAGACTAATAGCCAACACAAATTATTTCACTGTTCAAAGTGAATGATGTAATGCAATTCGGGTTTTCACCTCAGATTGATATTAATACAATCTCGCACAGGTGAGATACAATTTAGCACAGATAAGATACAATCTCACACAGGTACGATACAATCTCGCACAGGTAAGATACAATTTAGCACAGGTAAGATACAATTTAGCACAGGTAAGAAAGAGTTTGCATCTATCTGGTATGCAACAGAATATGATGCACATTGGAATGGCTAGCTTGTACATCAATGAGACAGGATTCACATTTCTTTGTGCATTCAATCGATAGTTTATTCAACACACCACTGCCCGAAATTGCTAAATTTCCACAGTTAGTGACAACAAGAAAGTGTCATAAACTAACATGACCATCGCCTGTGAAAACTTTATGACATAAGATACATACAATGTTTACGAACTCTCGTTTTAAACAGCCATTTACAAAGTCGCTTATTTGAACCTCGGTTTACGAACAGACTTGTTTTGAAATGCAAGTCTTTGTCAATGGAATGTCAATAACTAAACTGAAAAAAAACTATAAAAATTAATAAAATATAAATAAATAATTGGAGAAAAAAATATAGATCTTTTAAAAATATTTTTGTTTCTTTGTCAAAATGACAATTTTCCATTGCACTGTGGCCGTGCTAAGTTAATGCTATTATTTATAAATACATTAAAATATAGCTGGTGGAGTTTGTACAATTAAGTATTACCTCAATTCCCAGCGAAAACAATGTTGATTGAAAAGGTAACTTGATTGGAATAATAACAAGAAAAGTACACAACTGACATATGGAATTCTAAACGAGTTCCTATGATAGACGGTTTATTACAACGAGTGTCTATTCAGAAGTACATCATGATCGCAAGCGAGTGAACGGAACGATTGAAAACACACAAGTTGTAAATATACAGTGTCTTGCGGAAACGAGTATAGATGGCACATGCTACATGTATAGCAAAATATGAAATGAAAATAGCATAAATAAAAATTGTGAAATTAAAGTATAATATACCATTGACTAGATATCCACTATTGCCAACCACGATAAAAATCCCATAACTATGTGAGAAATCGTTCAGTTTTACATCCTTGCCATGTTCCTAACGAAAGCCTTGTTTTGTAAGAGTCAAGGCTTAGCTATAAGGGTCTTTGGGCGCCATTAATTTGATAATCTATTTAGTTAATTACAACTTATTTACATGCTTATATCAAATTGAGGTTCAAGTACGTCTGTCCTGGACATGCAGTCGAGCTGCCTCGGCTGTCTGCCAATGATAGAGGTTCGTGTTAATATGAGAGAGGAAACCCGCTACTTCTATTTGATAAGTAGCAAGGGTAATAAAACAGTGTAACCAGTGATCTGTGCAATGAGATTCCAACCATGTCTTATAATGAAGTTAATATTTGACTATCTACTCTTGTAATGAAGTTAATATTTAACTATCTACTCTTGTAATGAAGTTAATATTTGACTATCGACTCTCTTATAATGAAGATAATATTCAACTATCGACTCTCTTATAATGAAGTTAATATTCAACTATCTACTCTTGTAATGAAGTTAATATTCGACGATCTACTCTCTTATAATCAAGTTAATATTCGACAATCTACTCTCTTATAATGAAGTTAATAGATCGACTATCGACTCTCTTATAATGAAGTTAATATTCGACGATCTACTCTTGTAATGAAGTTAATATTCGACGATCTACTCTTGTAATGAAGTTAATATTCGACTATCTACTATCTTATAATGAAGTTAATATTCAACTATCGACTCTCTTATAATGAAGTTAATATTCAACTATCTACTCTCTTATAATGAAGTTAATATTCAACTATCGACTCTCTTGTAATGAAGTTAATATTCGACTATCTACTCTCTTGTAACGAAGTTAATATTCAACTATCGACTCTCTTATAATGAAGTTAATATTCGACTATCTATTCTCTTGTAATGATGTTAATATTCGACTATCTACTCTCTTGTAATGAAGTTCATATTCAACTATATACCCTCTTATAATGAAGTTAATATTCGACGATCTACTCTTGAAATGAAGTTAATATTCAACTATCTACTCTCTTGTAATGAAGTTAATATTCGACTATCTACTCTTTTATAATAAAGTTAATATTCGACTATCTACTCCCTTATAACGAAGTTAATATTCGACTATCTACTCTCTTATAATGAAGTTAATATTGGACGATCTACTCTCTTATAATGAAGTTAATATTCGACTATCGACTCTCTTATAATGAAGTTAATATTCGACTATCTACTCTCTTATAATCAAGTTAATATTCGACGATCTACTCCCTTATAACGAAGTTAATATTCGACTATCTACTCCCTTATAATCAAGTTAATATTCGACGATCTACTCCCTTATAACGAAGTTAATATTCAACGATCTACTCTCTTATAATCAAGTTAATATTCGACTATCTACTCTCTTATAATCAAGTTAATATTCGACGATCTACTCTCTTATAATTAAGTTAATAGATCGACTATCTACTCTTGTAATGAAGTTAATATTCGACTATCTACTCTCTTATAATCAAGTTAATATTCGACTATCTACTCCCTTATAACGAAGTTAATATTCGACTATCTACTCCCTTATAACGAATCACGGGTCAACACTTTACTTGAGGTGAAGTTAACATTTAACAATCTATTTACACTGTAAACACAGACAAGCACTAATTCTACAATCTCTTCTTAACTACATTTCTCAATTTCTGACAACACAAAATAAATACTACACTAACTGCACATACACAGCTCCTGCTAATATGCAATGGTTTTCTATTTCCTATATCACAGATGTTCTTCAATGACATGTTCAATGTCTAGATGACCTATTTCATTTTACACTCAAAATACTCCTAAGGAATGATGACAAGAATATTAACATACTACGACACATTTTGCTCGGGAGACTCATAAAATACCAGATCAGATTCACAAATGATGTGCGTAAAATATCAGATCCATTATTTGCGACATGCGTAAAATACGAGATCCGTTATTTACAATGAAGCGCATAAAATGCCAGATCTGTGATTTACAATGTCGCATTTATATTCTGCCTTTTCGTTTTGGAATTCCGATCAGCTTAATGTTGACATCCCGTTCATCAAATGTTGAGAATGTCTTCTTGTAGAATATTCCATATGTTCTTCCTACATCTGTTTGCAATGCTATCAAGACAAGTTGCTCAACAAATCTGTATTATGTCGTACTCACTCAGATTCAGTTAATCAGAACAAATACTCTCAACTGAAGATTGATTTGCTTGATCTAAACACAGCTGTTCAATAGTTAGATAAAACTCCACTACAGTCGTTTTCTGACGACCATAAACACATTGCAACATATCGACATCCAACATTAGTATCACGTGACCACCGACAACTAGGTCTCTAGTGTTACTACACCTCACTGGTTTTCTAAGATTATACGACCTCCGATTGGCTGCCTATGATCATGTGACCACCAAACAGCTACCTATGATCATGTGAACAACTAATAGCTGCTTATGATCAAGTCCTAGGTCTCTAGTATTGGCCGATCTGATTGGATGATCAAGTATCCAATCAGAGCCAAGTGTTGTCTGTACAGTGTTTATCATTGGACACTGATTCCTCCTCATGTCCTGTGACTAGCCATGGTGTCCACTGCTTGTTGTGCCCGCACTATATTGTAACAAGACTGACACACACGCACTGGGCGCGGAATGTGTAATCTACGGATCTCAGTTTCGTAACGACTGCACCTGAAACACAATAAAACAATGGATTTAATTCAAATCTAATTATCTTTAGTTCCATTCTTTATTGCTAGCATATCTGTTATAAAACATGGGACTCAATTAAAATCTTCTGTTAAGCTGTAGAATATCTGTAAACAAAAAAACAATTCTATAGTATTAGTAGTTACAATGTCATGTTTGAGGAACACAATCATAATTCTATTTTAACTAGAGCTACGACATATGAGCCTAAGATTCCAATTAGTAATGTTTACGAGAAATCATTCTCAAAATATACTCTTGAAAAAGTCTGTATTATACAGACGAAATGTCGAGTTTCTTTTTAAACTTCTTGTTGTTTTAAAAGTGGATGGTTTTAGACAAAGACGTTTGGTTTCAAAATATACCTTGAACAGAAAACCTGGCTACAATTTAGATACATGTAGTGGAGGCATTTCTCCGAAAATGAGAACTTCACATTATCAAAAATGACAGCTATTTGATCCTTTGTCCAAAGATCCCAATTAGAAGTGTTTACGAGAAACCGTTTCCAAAAGTTACCTTGAGCAGAAAACCTGGCCACAGTTACGGCAATGGTGACGTCGCTCGGAGAATGAGAACTTGACATTACAAGACAGACAGCTATCCGTTCCCTCGTCCTTCATCCAATGATCGGCCACCACGCGGCCGGGCTGGTCAGTGACCGTCCAGCTGAACACTCGGCCACGCGCATCTCCCACAAACACTGTCTTGTGATCTCTGCAACAGCAACAATATCCATTTGTAGTCTTCTTTAGTACACAACGACTCATTAACACAAACAACTGTCACAGCTCCATAGCATCATAGTATTCAACAATAAGCTACCACATAACTACCACACTAGATAGAAGTAATAATTATACAAAGTGACTTACTTGGAGATGGTGATGGCTGTGATGGCGGCTGGGTCCTTGTTATCTTTCCTCTCAAACGCTGTGTGCATCGTCAGCTTGCTGCGGAAAACCAGCTGTCTTTGCCAGACGAATCCTCAAAACAAATTAAACATAATCTCAACAATGCTTTATAGAATTGTATGAGCTAAACCAGGCTGTGTTTGAACAATCCATAAACATTTTCATAGTTATATATTGTTTTATATACATGCAATATAGTCGGATAACATTAACTGACTATTGCAACAACAACAAAAAGATAAAATTTGTTTCTTTAATTACACCATTGGAACACATTGAATTTATTAGTTTATTGGATGTAAAAAACATGGCAATATCGACACTTGATCACTTGCCGCCACATACCACGAACAAATATTGACGTATGTGTGTGGATTTACAAATCAACAGAAGTAAGACATCGTTTCTTTCTAGAGGTAGAATGTCTGCCTGTGGCGGGATGGGTCTTAGGATCGATCCTCTACAGTGAAAAACATTTTGTGGGCTATTTTCCATTCCAGCCAGTGGTACACGTCTGGTTTATCAAATTCCGTGTTGTGTGCTATCCTGTCTATGGGATAGTGTACATAAAATACCCCTTGCTGTTTTTCGGTAAGAGTAGCCCATGAAACCGGCGACAGCGGGTTTCCTCTGAGTCCATGTGTCAATATAACCATGCATCTGACGTCGAATAACCGCTGATCTATAATCAATTTGTTTCTAGGAGAGTCGTTAAATAAAACAAAATTTACTTTACATAGTTTGTTTTTCCTACCTTCTCTTAATTGATTTTTCCGACACGGCTTGAGGGTCTTGAGAACGTCTTCGATGTTTTTCTTCGTCGCCAGAACCTCGTTATCGTCAATAACGACGAACTCCGAGCTGCCGGACAGATCTAACGTCTGATTGTCCTTCAGATCGTTATGACTCTTACTGCGGTGATCGTCCAGACTGTTCTCCGCACCCACGACCGCCAGCAGGTTTGGTTCCGAGTGACTCGAGTACTGTTCCTCTGGCCCGCCGAGCTCCACGAGAGCATCGATCCCCGTGTCGATCACCTGATCCCCAGATCTAATACTGGACGAGTCCGCTTCCCGGGTACTCAGATCCTCGATATCGCTGTTCATACTGGCGCCGTCGTCTGCCTTACACAGGTCAGTGGCGCCGTCGTCCACCTTACACAGGTCACTGGCGCTGCTAGTCGTGCTGAGGTTCGAGTCGAGTCTTCCAAACACATCGTCCATCTCCTTGTCCTTGCCCGTCTTGTGAACGCGAGACTTGATTCGGTTCATGAAGTGAGTATCGCTGTCGGCCGAAGAACCGAGCTCGCACTCCTTAGCGACGAGGTAGTCGGGATCCTTGAAGTCCTTCAGCAGGTCAATGGCGGGTCGGACTTCGTTGTAGCTGTCGCACGATCCGTGGCGAGACATCTTCCGTTTGGGGATGTTGATAGTCGGGGCGGTCGGTGATGAGGACGTACTGCTGCCTCCGCCTTTATCGGCTTCTGTCACCTCCTTGGCCTTCACCTTCGTTTCTATAGGAACCTGGACATACTCGACACTCCACATCTGAAAGTATGATCAATAAAATCATCAAACTCTCTTTACAAAATGTTCAACCCATTGTATTTACACACAATACTACATGACTGGCCATTTGGTATTATTTATCTTACAACAAATTGTTTCAAGAAGTATATAACCAGCAAAAGTAAAATTAGAAATGTTTTTAAACAATGAGTTGCAATACAACTGTGCTTAATACTTTGCTATATATATATGATGGCACAGATTTCTAAATATGAACTATTATATTCAGATGATGATAGTGTGAATTAGAAATGAAATATACATACCCTGACTACGCCATCGCTGCTACCCACGAGTATGACATTCTGAGAATCCCATTCCATCATCTGTTAAACACAACAACATATTCATACAACATATATAAACTAGATATATCTCGAAGCAGTGGTATTTCGGATACTCCAACCTCCATACATGGTCTCAAATACAAAGTTTAATCACCATTTATCAATTATAGTCCAGTCAATCTACTCGAATTTTGGGGTCAACCTCAAACAAACTGCAACAAAAATTTTTTTACCACAGAGCATTTCTATGAAGTCCCCAGAATGACATACTAAAAGTCCAGAAAAATCCAAGTGGTGGAAACATGCTTAATTTGCATAAATCAAATATGGCCACCAATGTCAGGACATTCAGGCGTTTACATTCATTTGGCCATAACTT
>JAULBR010104053.1:0-10863 GCA_032355825.1 Melanodrymia aurantiaca | reverse complement strand
CATATAACGAACAATTCGATAAATAAAAAAATGCTTAATCCGGCGATCAGGTTAAACCGGTGACGAGAAATCGGCCCGAAGTGGTTTTACTGCCATTGTGAGCGCGACGTGTTCTAGGCAACAATGACGTCAACAATGCTTTTACGGCCGATTTTGTCTTAGCGACGGGTCATTGGTTACCACAATAATTAATAAAAAAAAGGGACGAGGATGAGCCGTCTTTTGAAGAGAAAGTTTGTTTGTTTAACTACACCACTGGAACACATTGATTATTAATAAGCGGTTATTGGATGTCAAAGCACGGTTATAATGACGCTTGGTCACAGAGGAAACCCGCTATAGGCTACTCTTCTTCAAATAACAGCAAGGGATATTTTATGTGCAGTTTTCCACCGAAAGGATAGCACACACATCACGGCCTTTGATAAATCATTCGTAGATCACTGGTTGGAACGGGATATAACCCAGTGGGTCCAATGAGGAGGATCGATCCGTCGACATATTGAACCTCAGGCGGACGTTCTAACCACTGAACTACGCCCTGCTCCCCCGTGGTGTGGCCTATTCTGTCTGTGGGAAAGTGCACATAAAAATGTATATCCTTTGTTGTTATTCGAAGAACAGTAGCTGCAACGGGTTTCCCCTATGACCAAGTGTCGACATAACCGTGCGTTTAACATCCAATAACCGTTGATTAATAATCAATGTTGTGTCGTTAAACAAAAACTTTATATTATCTATTGGCACCCCACTGGGACAACAGGAAATTCGTTTTTTCGAAAGTACCAAGGGCGATAACTTTCGTCAAATGTAGGCTTATAACATTTCTCTCCCTTGCATGTAACCTACCGACGAGAAATAATAATATATAAGCGCATTTAACAACTTTCTTTAGAATATGTTTGTTCACACATTAACTTGTAAATAAGGCCAGATGAACAATGGACACTAATAGATAGACAATACTTGGACAAATCAATACTATACTCTTGTCAATCACAGACGATGGATTTTTCTGAAGATTTAAAATAGTTTAATGCAAATACATACAAAAAATCTTCAGAAATATCCATCGTCCGCCATCTGAAGAATTTTTGTAAGTATTTGCATAACAATATTTTTATTTGTTAACCTAATGTTATATAATTTGGACACAAAAATAGGAATTTAAAAAAAATAAAAATGTTTACCTTTTTTCTCTACGTTAAAAGAAACTAAAGTTATCTAGGAAAAACATGTTACAAATGTTGAGATGCGTGTTCAGAGAAAAAATTTGTTTTATTGCTTTTAAGGGCTTTTTCCATGTGCGCGGTTTTTGTGTGCGGACGCGGGCGCGGCATGCAGCACGCGGACGCGTCAAAAATCGATTGTATGGTTATGAATAGGGGTGTTTCCATGTAAGCGGCGCGGGAGCGGAGCGGCGCGGTTAAAATCTCTGCAAGACCGATTTTTTTTCGGTATTTTGTGGTATAGTTAAACTGGTATAACTAAACCTGTTTTAAATGTACGTGATACTAAACCTAAATACTGTCCTGGCCCCGTCCTTATAAACGTTTTAAAGTCTAGACATTAGACTTTAACTTAAGGTTCAAACTTTAGTAAAGAAAATAGTGCTTATAAAATATTTAAGATGTAGAATTCAGTCTTTAATAAAGTGCAAACTTAAGAGACTAATGCAAGACTTGAAAATAGGAAACCCAACACAATTCATCACTTCAAACTTTATGAAGTTAAGGCTCTAAATCTAAATCTGGAGTTCAAATTTTATTAAAGTTTAGCCTGAAAATCGTTTATAAGCTCGGAGCCAGAACAGACAGTTGGGGCATTTTCCCAGACCACGACGTTTGATATACCCGTCGTGGATTACTGGTTGGAATGGGACATAATCCAACGGATCCCCTGAGGAGGATCGATCATTCGACCCATCGAGTCACAGGCCGACGCTTTATCGTTAGACTACGCCCCGCTGTTTATTACGTACTTGTAATAAAACTATGTATATCTAACGTGTTTAAAGGTACAGTCTCGAGTTATAAGACGAGTGCCACCGTACCCTACACTCGCTCACAATATAAATAATAGTATGTGTACATGTATATCCAATTGCCTTTTTCGTGAATAATAACTTAGTAATTAACGGAACAGTGTCATACGACGAAACACAGAACACAGAACATAACGTGAAATAAAATGTATTTCGTATAGTTATTCACATCCAATAACACATTCATTTACATTTTGAACCCAATTTTCACAGATATTAAAGAGTAAGTGATGTGCCTTCAGTCTTACGAACTTCAACCGTAATGAATGGACTAGTCTGATACGACGAAACACTGAATATAGAACAAACGTAAAGTATAATGTATACATGTTACACACATTATTTACGTCGAAGAACACACCAATGCACAGTCGTAATTCTACCTTTTTAATAAAATGTTAATGTCCTATGAGAAATAGTTATTAATAGTATTACATTTTGTCATTTATTACACATTATGGTTGCTACAGAGCATATTCTCACACACCGTTGATGAAGCAGCTGGGGATAATTGATTGGAACTGAACATACACCAGGAACCAAATTTTGTTGGGCTTTATTAAATATCATTGTAACATTGATGGACTGATCTTGTACGTTTGTAAATTGAATTTGAAGATCAAAGAATTAAGTTTTCTTTTTTATTGGCGTAGTTTGTGTAATCGGAGATGACAGTGATAAAATGATCTTGAAGTTCATGTTCAGAGTTGATTTGTAATTAAAGCAGCAGCTCACTGATATTATGTTATGAACGGACACAAAGGAACATGGCTACAAAACAGTATTAGAAACACCGTAGGCTATTAGCGTGTGTATTTCGGTCGATGTCAAAGTAACGCACAACTTGTAGAATACGATAAAATTGTTTAATAAAGTGTGTAATAAATTTAATACAAATAAATAATACATTTGTTTTTCATTCACTTGCACCATATCTGATATTCAGTGTTGGGTGTGGGTTTTGTTTGGGGTGGGGGATTTGTCTGGGGGCGATTCTCTTAAAATCATCATCCGCTTAAAATTACAATTACCAATGTGATCCAGTTGTGTTAAACGACGTGTATCTTTGAATTCTGGCAATGAACAAATACTGAGATATTGACATTAGTAATATTAAGTTCCTCATTTTAAAGGCACACACCCAAGCTGTAAGACAGATGAAACAACACACGAGCATGAATTGCTATTTGTAGCATATTTAAGGATACTGGAGCATTATATTATAATCAACATTTAAGTAGAATGTGATGTTATTGATTTTAATATAAATATATGTATGTCCAGTGGTCCTCAGACTTTTGCCTATACTAATTTAGTACGATAAAATTATTTAGACAAAAGTAACAGTGTGAATGTCCATCTGGTCGATCAAAGGCCGTAGTGTGTGCTATCCTGTCTATGGGAAAACAGCGAGTTTGCTTTGACCAAGTGTCGATATAAATAAATATAAGCAATAAGATGTAAGTAAATCGATGAATGGATACTTAACGATACCACAGCATGAAAATGTACATCGGCTATTGGGTGTCAAACATGGTAATGAAATTACAACATTTTAATGTAAGTAAATTTTAATTTAATAATAAAACGCACGTATGGTGGCATCCATCTTCAAAACAAATCATTTTCCGATATCGTGTTAAATGAAATCTGAACGACAAAACATTGACATGGCCAGATGCGTATCTCTGCATAAGGCAGAGTCGAACGGAAATTGCGAAAAAATAGGCCATAACAAATGCTGACAATTCGTGTCCCGACTACAATCCAACGCAAATCGTATAATTATAACTTAGCATTCAAGTCTAATTCTCAGTCCCGTGTCTAGACTCTCAGGTTGTTTTGATAAGGTGTTATTTCGCATAGTTTCCAATAATTACCCTTCATAGGAAAACATAATCATCGGTTATCTTACTCCAGAACAAAATACACCAATCATAGCAAAAAAAGCCATCGAGACGAATAATTCAGGATCATTAGACCTATAAACCCAGTCTGGCACTGGTGCACAAATCATCATGATCAGTTATCCGAGCACAATATAGGGTAAGTAATGTCCCACGTTTGGCTCTCCAGTCGGTATGAGTCATAAATAACAGAAATGAAAATGGAAATCTTAAGAACTGTATAAATAAAAAGTAATAAATAATAGAAATGAAAACAGAAACCTTCAGAACTGTATAAATAAAAACGAATAACTGAACGCACTTCACGGTATATTTACCTTGATGCTTTGATACAGATTAATGTGACCACAGTCTCTACACATAATAGTATATGACACAATTGATTATTTCTATTTGTAATCGTATTGTGGCAAAGCGATTCTAATGACGCTGGTCTTTGTAATAAAGAAAACAACGATCAAATGGATCATTTCAACTTCCAAATGGTCGATTTTGTCATCTACGTCTATCAATAGTCTTTGTCCAGCATTATATGCCGTCTTCATCATGTGAAAAACGCTGAGATGTTTTATCGAGTTTTCAATCTACACATGTATGGCCTTTTATATTGGATGATCAGACATAATTACCACTACACGTTACGATGAAGCACAAACAAATCATATTTATTACATCAATCGGCACCCTAACTGGGGAAATAGAAAATATCTATATAACTTGTATTAAAGGCACAGTACCTAGTTTTAAGACGACACAGTGTTTGCTTAGCTAGTGTTATTTGTAACATATTTCTAGCTCTTTTTATTATAATTAAAAGTTATTTATATCTTAGTGCTTGCAATATCAATATAATTATTAAGTATATCCAATGTGTTTCTTGTCATTCAAATTTTTATTTTTTGCTTAAAACCAGTTGTTACATTCGAGACAAAAGTCCAAGGACCATATTAAGCTACTACTAATATGGATAAACATGTACATAATTTTATATTGATATTGTGAATAATAAGATGTAAGTAAATGTTAATTTTAATAATAAAGAATACACCATTAGCCAGAAATGTTACAAATACCATTATCTGCCCAAGCACGGTGGCTTTTGTCTTAAAACTAGGCATTATGTCTTTAAATATATTCCTTGCACTGCTATGGATGTCATTTTTACTAAACAGCACTGGCAGTCGAATCATTTTTGCAATTGTTGGCATATGGGACTTTGATTGATCGCCTGAAAAATGTTGTGTATTCCGTGAAGTTATGCAATCCGATCGTTCTGTCATGTTCACTACCGCGATGGCATATCTGTGCTCGGCACAACATAATTCGAAATTTCTTCCGAAAATTTTGGCTGAACACACAATAGAGAATGGGATTTGCAGCAGAATTAATATACGCCAGCGTCGTGGTGAGGACTAGGAACACCCATGTTTGGTGGAAAGGGATCGTGGAAAACGAATTATAGAAGAGGAGCACTTGATGCGGTGAATAACTGAGGAAGTAGATAATAACGCTTGCTATTAACATCTTCACCACGCCTCTTCGGGCTTTGATTGCCTCTGAAGTGACTTTGCGTCCACTGGACCCGTTGCAAGGGATCATGACCTGCCTGTGTAACCTTTCAACTCCGATGAACAGCCGCTTTCCAATGACGATATAACACACTAGCTGCACCAACAGTGGACCAAAGTAAAAGAGAATGCTCTCGGAATATTTGAAAAGCATCATGTACGTTAAGTGGTTTCCCGGAAACTGCGTTAGGCAGAAGTGAATTCCAATCTCAGACGGCACGACCATGTTGAAGAGAGCTGTGGGAGTGGCACACATTAGAGACATTGTCCAGACAAGCACGATGACGACGATAACGCGTCTCTTAGTGCACACGATGTGGGCCTTGATAGGGAACACGATGGCGATGTACCTGCAAAATACAAACATGCAATTGTGAATAATAGAAAAATATGTTATAAACCTGCAACATACAAACATGCAAATGTGAACAATAGGGACATATGTTATATACCTACAAAACACAAACATGTAAATGTGAATAATGGTGAAATATGTTAGTAAATGAAAAAAATACACTTATGAGCACAAGTGGGATTCGAACCTACTGCACCGATCCGCATAGCACTTGACAGTCCAACACCATTTTTACTATTTTTATTTAAAAAAAACATACATAGTAATTATAAATAACAATTTGTTAAAATATTAAAAAATTAAAATTCCTATATGTACTTTGTTTTCTAATTGATAAATGTTTACGTAGTCATAGTCCAACACCATAACCGTTCGACCAAACCAGTAAGACGGACAATCGTTCCAATTCATTTTAAGACGGTGCCATTAAACAGGCATAACATTATCAAACTTAAACCTGGATGACACTGTCTAGGTTTCGCGAATAACGACCAATTCTGGCTGGACGATGGCATACATCCGTCTTTCGCTCGAACCATTCATTTCATCACAAGGAATATTGCCTTATGTAATGAACATTGTGGTCTGAAGCCGTGGTTATAATTATTGTTATCTAAGATATAACTGGCGTTAAGCACGCACCCTACATTGACAACTACATTGTAATTTATTGACGAATCCAAGGCCTTTGTATTAAAATCTCAGATGAAACTATGTTTAGTGTTAAACATTGATGAAAAATTACCATTGCCTGAAAGTGGTCATCTTTAATGACACCATTGGATACTGAAAATAAAGAAGATCAAAAGTCGTTCTACTAGTTATGCGTGACGTCACGTTCACAAGTTGTGACGTCATATTTTAATAACGCTCCTGCCATTGGTTCAAATGGTTTTAACGACCCAATCAAATGACACGTAATACCAATGTTTGATAATGTATTTCCCCGGTTAGAGTTCCTGCTGAACTAATAATATAATTGTTTATAACAGATTTTCGATGCCATAAATACGGTTATACATCGGTTTCAGACATTATTCTACATCTTGTTTGCTGTAGTTTATAAAAATTATCAACTTTACTCAGTCTAGTACAAGTTTGTTTTTCCTGATACTGATTGAATTGGAAATTTTATGAATTGGTAAAGCCTTCGTGTCTTTGTGAAAAGATTACAAAAACCATGAATGAATTGGTGTACTCTTTCAACACGAAACACAGCATATCAATGACATTTACACCAGCACTACTACAAACTTAAACAAAGTGCGTCATGCTGATCAAGATATCAATAAGGACCGATATCAAGGTCGTGTTGCGTTATGATGGTATCAAGGAAAAAACCCGATATGTAAGCAACTGTATAAACCGCTACAAACAAAGCGGAATAAGTAGGTGGTCTAACACGCTTTTAGAACATTAAATCCTCAATATCTTTATAAGAGGGGTTATTAAAATACATATTATGTAGAAGCCCTTACGCTGCAACAAACAAGGCATAGAACTTAGCAATCCATTAAGGGATTGTAAACCGATTTAACATTTGCTCTCTGAAACAAGCACAATGATGCACATCTAATGCAAAACAAAAATGGATTTGCAGTTATCAGAAGTTATAGTTATTATGATGGGGGAAACCTTAAACTCTTGATTGGATTGGGTTGGGTCATTTTGTTGTGTGCTTCCATCAGAAAACTGTTTCAAGCACACCTGTCATTTGTACAACCTCTGACTTCGCCAGAAAGTTCTGTCCACTAGAGGTACTCTTGATTAGTACCAAGGGATCTTATATATGCACTATATCACAGACAGAACTGTACGTGCTAGGACACTGGTTGGTGGAAGTACACATACCCATTGAGTCTTGCGGAGCACTGACTATGAGTTGGAGTCGGTACTGGGATTATACATCGCATTTTCCACGAATGGGATTCGAACCCAGTACCTACCAGTGTTAAGCCTGACGCGTTAGCCACTGCTTTACTGGGGCCGACAGCTGTAGCTCATTACTCCCGTTGATATAAGTATGCACCGTACAATGTACGTGAGAATTAGAAAGTGGTGAACAATCACCTTAAAAAGAAATAAAATATAATTCGTTGCCAGCATATTCAATGTTAAAGTATTCGAATACTAATTTAATTACCAATGTATTTATATACGTGGCAGAGAAAGCGGTGGACAATTAACTTGAAAAAAAAAAATTCTCCTCTACTGTGTCCTGAAAGAGGAAGTATTTGAATACTAAGTAATAGCATTGTCTGTCAGACTTGTACAGATTCACATTTTATTGACTAAAACTGTTAATTGCAGGGCGTATTATTCGATTTCACAGCGTGTTTTCTGCAGTGGTATATATGCACTTCTGGCCCTCTTATCTGCTGCTGTTGATTTATGTGGGAGCTCCAACAAGCTGACGTTTACGTGCTATGTCTCTTGGCAATGTAATCTAGCGGACAGAGAACGCCATAAAGAGCTAAACGACAACCGGGCATACACCCTCATAATTTACACTCAAATCAATTAGAACGTGTATAATACATGACTGTAACATGATAAGTGATTTCCTGGACTGGATGGTTAGTGAGTTATAACTTATTTACGTGCTTATATCCAATTACGGTTCACGTACGTCGTCCATGGTCACGCAGTCAAGCTGCATCGACAGTCTTTGTTAAACCAGTTATGGACACTGATTGGTGTAAGTACGCCTACATACCCATTGGGTCAGTACTGGGATTAAAATCCCCATATGCCACGATTTGGATTCGAACCCAGTGCCTACCAGTCTTAAGCCCGATGCGTTAACCATTGCGCCAAGGAGAGATCGGTTAAATAGCTGAACCACCGTGCCGTGGCGTAGTGATTAAACGCATCGGGTTTACGTCTGGTAGGTACTGCGTTCGAATTCTATTTAGGATTTATAATTCCATTAAAGGCTTCAACCAACAATATATTATATATACACATCCTATACTATTTGTAACACGTTTCTGACTAATGAATTATTTTTATTATTAAAATGAACGTTTACTTACATCTTATTACTTACAATATGGATACCCAATGCGTTTGTAGTAGCTAAGTATGATCCTTGGACTTAGCCTACAATAATTTGTAACGTAACAAATTGTTGTACACACAAGTTCATAGTATACTAGCAATTATGTGGATGACCAGGAACACATCGGACTGGAGACAGATAGTGATAGCAAGAAAATTCTAATTTTAATAAATTAAAAAGCACTATTAACATGAAACATAATTTACATGTTACAGTAGAATTTTGTCCTAACAGGATAGCATCCGTCTAAAATTCGGTACAGGGCCTTTAATTTTAGTCATTAAAGGTTATGTATTCGAGATGTATTTATCTTATCCAGCACCGATTAGCAACCTTTCCAAACATCCATGGTGTCTTTCAGGTTGGCATTATGTTTCTACTGAGCGATTATTGATAACGGCTACTTGAAGGAATCTGTAATAATGCTTTTACTAAGTCTTAAAGATGTGAGGATTTTTTGTGCTTCATCGTTGAGAACTATTTTTAATATCTTATTAAATATTTACATTCCGCTTAATTCATCAATTTAGCGTTAATGGAAACACCAGAACAGAAACGTCACAGGCTATTTGAGAAGAATTGGTGGCTATTGAGATCTCTAGTTTCATTCTAGAAATAATCATTGTGTTTTTTGGCAAGTTTTAAAACTAAAATCTGTGATATATACTCTGTCAAAAAAGAAACGCATAGGTGATAGGGAAAGAAGAAAAGTGTTTGATTTTACAAAATATCGGGTTTTGTTTACAATGTTGATGAATGACCATGTTTCTTAATGTCCCTGGAATGGGACAGCATGCCCAAATGCACCCTGAAACAAATGTAACGCACGTTGTGGGACGTTTTGCGAAAATTGCACGAATTTGGCGTAAAATGGTCAGGTTTTGACGAATGCACGTGAAACTCAGGCGAAACATTGGGGTAATGATGGGTATTTAAAGGTGCAATGCTCGCCAAGATGCCACAAGATTCTACAAGATGCCAAGACTAAGCCTGCCGAATCGAAACATTGCAATAGGCCGCGGAGGGCTACAAGACAAGTATATAAGTATGTACATAGACGTCAAATTGTCTGGAAATCAAATGGAGGTTATTTCTCCATGAACAGAAAGAATGCCAAACTACACACAAATGGAACTATGTTTCTGTCAGAAGGTACCGATTGATGCAGCGTATACAATAATTATGTTTCGTTGAGGGGAGGGGGTGTGGCAATGAAACAAAGATTAAGCATTATATGCATATAGTGTACATTAAAATAAGTTATCAAAAGAAATCATCTCAAACTGAAGAAAACACGATATAAAAAAACGCTTTGTGAGCTCTGTGTAAGATATCGAGTATGTCGTCTTCCTTTTCTTAGAACAAAAATAGTTCCCTCAATCAACACTTACATCTGACTAATTGACTGCATTAGTTAAATGTTGAAATGTTATTGATATTTGCGGGCATCAAATGGACAATAACACCCGCAAATCCAAAAACTCAATACGGTTATCTCCTGAATGGTGATGTACACATCATAACTACGGTTCAATTGGAGTTGTTTTTAACAACTACTGCTTTGGTCAAGCTGTTATGGATGATGGACTGTCTAGCGCCATGCGAATCGGTTCAGTAGCCTCGAATGCCACTTGTGCTCGTAAGTGTTTCTTCACTTAGGTGCCTTTTCCACTGAAGGTTTAGACACCTCGACCCTTGGTATGATCAGCCATCAACGGTCGGGACCCAATGTCGAGGCTGTGCATTGTGTCGCACGATAATTGTACACTCGGGGAACCGAAGGTGATATGTCAAACGGAAGCAGCATATACTGATTCGCTATTTGATGACGACTTTAACAAGAGCTGGGGCGGTATTTATCAAGCGACTTAAGTCAAAAATAAGACTTAAGTCTAAGGAAAAACTTAAGTCTCTACGATTGTGACTTC
>JAULBR010104043.1:0-10869 GCA_032355825.1 Melanodrymia aurantiaca | reverse complement strand
TTGATAACTGGGTTAACAGTTAACGGGTTAGTTATTCATAGTTGCTGTGACTTGTACATGTAAATGCATGCAGTTGACATCTGGGTTAACGGTTAACGTGTTAGTTATTCATAGTTGCTGTGACTTGTACATGTAAATACATGTACATGCAGTTGATAACTGGGTTAACAGTTAACGGGTTAGTTATTCATAGTTGCTGTGACTTGTACATGTAAATGCATGCAGTTGATAACTGGGTTAACGGTTAACGTGTTAGTTATTCATAGTTGCTGTGACTTGTACATGTAAATGCATGCAGTTGATAACTGGGTTAACAGTTAACGTGTTAGTTATTCATAGTTGCTGTGACTTGTACATGTAAATGCATGCAGTTGATAAGTGGGTTAACGGTTAACGTGTTAGTTATTCATAGTTGCTGCCTAACTGCCAAGTGTGTCAGTGTTAAGATTAACTGTTCTATTATGGTTTACCGGTAATTCGAGCACTAAATAGAAAAGCTATTTCAGAATAGTGGTTGCCTTAGTCATTAACAAAACATGTCTTATCCATAGCAGAGAGACTGGTAGACGCGTGAAACAATCTGTTGAATTTTTGAAAAAGACTTGTCCTTTCCGTTTTGTAAATTAGACCCGATGATATACACATTAATTTACCATATTGTCCATTGTTGCTGTGGGGTTTTGTTTAATTTGTATGTATGAGCGTTTGGTTTGATGACAGATAATCGATTAGTGATTCCAAGTTGTAAGAGTAACGTAACCTGGTAATAAATAATACATTTAAAAAAACATGTAGGGGAATGCGAAACAACGGTATATGGATAAGGAACATATATCCGTGATTCACTAATGTCCGTAACCACATACTTATTATAATCATTATAAAGGCTAACAGTACGTCTAGCATTTAATGGTTTTTCTTTATAAACTGCACCACCTGTTAAATGTATTGCTTATCCAATTCTAAAAGCAGGTTCGTATTATGTCGGCGACAGCGATAAATAAGATAGAAATGCACTTGCGATAGAAATAGGCAGAACTTGTTGATGTTTGTTGCGTTTGGCAAGTCTGGCGAACACAGAACATTTAATATGTCTTATCTTTGAAAAGAATCAAATGTTTACTATAATTTGACATTTTTGGAACCCTCGTATTCTTGGATTTTATCCAAAATAAACAAGTTGTAGTTGTCACAATACGGAAACGAACCGTGTTCGGCTATAAAGCAGACGAGGCGCTGAATAACTGCATGGGAACTGCATGGCGTCTGGGATAGACAGATACTCGTCCCTTTGACAACAATCGTATAATTAACAACTCCATTACTGCTAGCGCAATTATTTTACTCTTTGAACATTGAGCTGCAAACTCTGTGCTATTCCCTATATAAGCATTTACAAACAATTATCTGTTTGAGTCTTTGCATATACATGTACTTTAAAAACACTAGTATCTGTTAGCAAGACCAACGTCTTCAAGACATCTTCACACAAGAGATCTTATGTTTTTAAAATGTATTGTCTTTGTATGTGCCGTAAGGGCTCTAAATTTAAATTTAAAAGAATACTGAGAGTCGTTTGTGCATATTTCTACGTGTATAAAACCGCTGATTAATAATCAATGTGTTCCCGAGGTGTCGTTAAACAAACACACTTTTTATAAAACTGTTTACGGCCAAAGTGAAATAAAGTTCAGCTAACGCAGCTAGAAAGGGTGATTTATGAAGAGAAACTGCGTTGTTAAACAATCACACATAGACCAAGCAGCTGTTTCTTCACATTCAAAGGTGATGGGATGCTCTGGAGATGGATACACGATATGCACGTAACCAGGTAAGAAATGCAAGCCAGTTGCCAAAGTTTCATAAATTGTTCAGGGCGATGCTTTCAACAAAACGTGCATTTGACTCTTGAGGGAGCGAGACATATAATACTAGTATAGCGCAGCGCAAGTGTCGGCCTGGGGTTCGATGGGTCTAAAGATCCATCCTCTTCAATGGACCTATTGCATGGGTTATTTTCCGTGGTAACTAGTGGTCCACGATTGGTCCATCAAAGGCCGCTGTGTGTGATATCCTGGGAAAGTGCACATGAAGAATCGGATCCTATAGCTGTTATTCGATAAATATAGTAGCCTATATGGCGGCAGTGTGATTCCTCTGTGACCAAGTGTCAATATAACCATTAATTTGACATCCAATAACCGCTGATTAATAATCAATGTGTTCCAGTAGTATTTATTGTTAATGAAACAAACTTTATCGTTTTTTAACTTTTGATTGTCGGTCTATTAAATACAAAAACAAACCAGGGTAAACCACACTGAGATAGACTTTCCAGTTCATGATGAACTGATAATAATTGTTCTTATTCATGAACAGCCGGTAACTGTAGGAAACTGCACATTGATTTCAAGGAATCACCAGCACAATGTATTAGTGAGTATGGTAATATCAACAAAACTTTCACGACGTTATTTTCATATTAGTGTGTAGACAAGCCTACGCCTTTCAGTCTATATACTACTTGAATTACGCGCTGGAATTACTAGTCATGATCATATTGCATCAATCTTCGTTTAGCTCACGTAACACACATGGGCTGGCCTCGGATGTCGGTGTTTAGACTGGCATGCATCCAGCCATCACCCACATACTCTGTATGCCATGCATCTGGTGATGAAAGCAACTCGTTTGTTGGACAGGTGATGTCGTCCTATAGGTTCGTGTACATCAGTGCAGTCTATAATTGAACACGTTTCCTTCATACTCGCAGTCAACATGCATTCATTTTCTTTTCATCTCGAGTGCGTATTGCCTTCGTTGACATCTTGCGCGTTAAATACGTTCCAGGTGTTTTAATACGGTATGTAAGTTCTATTAACACTGACTAATTAGAGACTTATCATAGTGCTAGATTAGAATGATTATCTAGTTCATTCAATAAAATTAAAACTTAATAATTATATGGGAAAAGTAATGGGTTGGTCTCAATTCTGATGTAAACTCGTTGCACGCTGCAAAACGCGTTGGTCGCTTCAATATCTACACATCACATAGCATGTATATCATTGTCTTTACAGTGTGTGTCCCAGATGACTGTAACATAATGGCATTGTTTCCTTTGTATTTTAAATTGTAGAACTTCGAGAATGTGTGCAGTATGCTTTATTTTAATTAAATCTTCTTTTCGATCACTATTTTAATTAAATGATAAGTGTCTTTGAATGTACTTACGGAAATTGATGGGTTTTTTTTGTCCAGATTTAAAGTACAGTATATAAGACACATTCTGCCAAACTGGTTAGTCTGCATATCGTGTAATAGAATTAGGTACGTCACTCGTTGGTAACTAACTGTCTGCTGGTGAGCGTAACATGTTGGTTGTGTTAGCACATGAAGTGATTGTAAGTGAGTGACACTAAACAGCCGGCATGAGAGTGATGAGGCTATACCTGGCACTCTGGCCACACTGCCAGTGCAGCAACACTAATGGCTTCCTCCTGGAAGACCAGATAAACGGGAGGTGCTTCTCGAACGTTGAACAAGCTCAAATCTTTTGACGATAACAGGGAGCATATTACAGGAAAACAAATCAAGATGCCACGAAAACACGTTGGATAAGAAAAGCCGTTTAGTGTACATTATTTAGATTACACTGTTGGTGTTAGCGGTTCTAATAACAACCGTGTTGAATATTTATTTTATCTTCACAGCTCATTCATACAGACAGGATTTAATATGATCCAAATTAAATACTGAGGCTATTACTGTGGTTATGTGTATAAATATCAAACCGTAACATTCGCATATTGCAAGATAAAGAACTTATTTACATTCATTAATAACTAAGCTATTGCAACAGGATAGTGTGTACACTTAGTACTGTACATGCTGTTACACCTTTCCAAATACTTCAGACTTATTCAGATACACAATGGAAAAAATTGATATGAATAAAATTATATCAACACAGAGTCCAAAACAAAAGACAAGAAATGCCTATGACAGACTTTGATACAGAGGACGCATTTTAATTTAGCAAACAGAGAATCTGTTGGATCATATTCGGTGGTCTTTTCCTAATCAGGTCATGACTCACACACGATATTCCTACTAAGCACTGTACAATAAGACTAAGTTACTGCTAATGTAGCTTTTTACATCTTTGTAGGGGTAAAGTGTTTCTTTTCTATTGCCAATGTACGCATTTTTAATTATCATCTGTATGTTAATAAATATCTATTTTATACTGTGGTATAATCATCAGTTTAATACGCTGAGTGTTGTATAACATAGTCATTCAGACATTGCATCTTTGATTGATAAATTCACAGGATGACCATCTCCGTTCAGTTAAACCCATGCATTATAGTCCCCAGATATATATATATGGAATACTCGTTTTCAATATTCAGACGAACAGCACATATCACAGCCTGGTCGACTTGTTAGAACGAACCCAATACAGAAGTTCTAATGGGTCAACTTAGGAGGGGGTGGGGGGTCGATACTTTGACTTCACGTACGTCAAGCTCTAATCACAGATGTAGATCCCACCCATCTGCTCGTCAATGTATCGCTGTCCTGTCTCTTCTATAGTATTATAACTGTTGACACACAATAGCCGATCTTTTTCATGACGTGATGTCGTTAAACATTCATTCATTCTTCTATAACTGTATTTACCATTCGTGTTGTGAGGATACACTAAGAAACATCTATTCTATCATTAAACTGTAAATGAACACACGTTTATACTATCGCAACGGATATGGATCCATATTTAAAAAAACTGTGGGCAAACACAGCTGTTTGTTTGGTTTCGTCCAATTAGACAGACGAACCTCTTCAGTTGACGTCAGGACATCTTCAGCTGTAAGACGGACTATAATTAGTGATACGTTATCCGTGTCTGCGGACTTCACGCTTGGACAACACACACAGCAAAACCACACGACAAAAGGATGACCTGAAAACAGGGTCACTGCCAGTGGTGGGGCCGGGAGCGAGAACGGACAAAGCGCGACTGAAGCAGTATAGTACGTGTTTGTTTGTGTCCAGCTAGTAATGATACAAGCCATAACCGTGTTGTCTGTAGCTCATAATGATACAAGCCATAACCGTGTCGTTTGTAGCTCATAATGATACAAGTCATAACCGTGTTGTCTGTAGCTCATAATGATACAAGTCATAACCGTGTCGTCTGTAGCTCATAATGATACAAGCCATAACCGTGTTGTCTGTAGCTCATAATGATAGAAGTCATAACCGTGTTGTCTGTAGCTCATAATGATACACGCCATAACCGTGTTCTCTACACACTATTTTTAGTATTATAATAATTAATATTTGTCCGATTTCAAGCTAAGCATCGTGTGACCCGCAATGCGACATAATGTTCTAATACCGTACCAGTTGAAAACTACTGCACTGCCCTCATATCCACTACATAAACATTAACTACATGTACATGTACATATGTATACGTTTTTTGTAAACCACTGTCCTGATCATCGATATTTCCAACATGTACCATGCATATGCCTCTTGAAAACTACTGCACTGCCTGATAGGTATTACCTAAATGTTACTGTGGTACACAGTTTATATATACTTCTTGTAAACCACTGCACTGTCTGATAGGTATTACCTATATGTTACTGTGGTACACAGTGTATATATACTTCTTGTAAACCACTGCACTGTCTGATAGGTATTACCTACATGTTACTGTGGTGTACAGCGTATAATTATATACTTCTTGTAAACCACTGCACTGTCTGATAGGTATTAACTTACTATACATGAGTAATCTCTGTGGCATGAAGTTTCTACTGATATTCAATTTGACTGTTCGAGATAAATAGATACGTAGGTATTAAAAAAAATATTGCATATAACTTACAGTAATACTATACTATTAACAGAGTCATTAATACTATTAAAATTGCTGTTAATACTACATGTATTAAAATACTATTTGTATTACTCACAGCGGTGTTAAAACTATTACAGTTGAAGTTGGCATACAAGTTTCATGATCGCAAAAGATCAGGCGAGACCAACTGCTGGTCCGATATCAACTAGCCAGTCATTATCCACAATTTGCCAGCATTATAATGTGTATACTTTAGAATAACTTCTCACATGATGGCTCGCGCACGTTCATGTTGTGGTGTATTGCTTCTGTATATACACGGTGTGTCTGTATATGATAAGGGTATGGAATTCATGTACATGGCGTATGTATGTGTGCATGCGTGTGTGATATGTGCGATGTCTACACACGACAATGATAGTCGTTCAGTTCTAATGACGATCAATAGTGAGAATGGACTCTGCACAAATGACCACTCGTACTAACAGTCGCTTATTAAACGCACACCGATACCATCACAAGACACCATCACAATTATTCAGTTGAAACCTTTGCTGCCAGCACAACGATCTGATACAAACTAGTATTATTTACCACCATCAGTGTCCATTATATATATATATGATGAAACCGCTTGTACACGTATATACAAATATAGACATATCAGTTGTACATGCAGTATAGCAGTATAGCCCGATAAATCTTCCTTCAAACTTTTTTACATCGTCTGTA
Organism: Melanodrymia aurantiaca; assembly: GCA_032355825.1. Taxonomy (NCBI): domain Eukaryota; kingdom Metazoa; phylum Mollusca; class Gastropoda; order Neomphalida; family Peltospiridae; genus Melanodrymia; species Melanodrymia aurantiaca. The sequence goes on along the minus strand of JAULBR010104043.1, from coordinate 4,259 downwards.
AGCCCAGACGATATAAAATAATTAAGGGAAGATCTATCGGACTGATAGCAATAAAGACACCCATTACATTCTGGTAATACTATTATGTTTATGGACATATGATGCATGATATCGATGCAGACATTCATATTCAGATTGTGGGAAACAGTGTGTATGTACATAGATACAGACAGACAGACAGACACCGTTCTGCTATGAACGTGAAACAGTTTATATCCGCATATCGGTAGACTGGACGTCATGTTCAACTGAAACTGTGTGTAACACGAAGACCAATAATTGATATCATCACATCCTAAACCAGTACACGCGAACATAATACAGACATATTCCGTTCAATCAGTTTACACGCATTGCGATATACAGTCTCCATCACATTTTGCTGTAACCGATACATAATGATACCATCATCTGGGGCATCACATTCAACTTCTGGTCAAACAGTTTTTATACGTATAGAGAGAAACAGTCACAGCCACAATCATTCTGCACATGGTGAAACAGTTTGTACAATTTGCATACCGACACAGACTATCACATTCTGGTGGAACTGTTTGCGCCAAAAGATAATTATACAGACTATCGGCTATCGCATTCTGGTATCGATAGCATAGTGGTAAAACAGTTTACACGCAAAACTGTACAGACACCATCAGGTTATGTTGAATCCAGTTTACACATACATGATAGCGGTACAGACTCCAACACATTCTGGTGAAACAGAGATTACACGTATTTTAGCGATACAGACTCCATCACATTCTGGTGAAACAGAGTTTACACGTATTTTTGAGATACAGACTCCATCACATTCTGGTGAAAACAATCATACACGGTGACGCACACCTATTTAAGCACACTCACCTTTTGGTGAAACCTTTTCCACTTTGCAGGGATTTAAGTTTACTATAATATTACAATAACATTATTACTTAAAGTTATTCTGGAATTTATAACCTAACATTAATTGTATTTAAATAATTCAGTGTTTGAAGTTCAACGCACTCGATATAATTTTATTTATATTGCTTGTTATGTTCAACGTGTTGAAGTAGGCCAATAGATCTTTCCTCAAATCGTTTGATATCAGTTGGTAACAATGGATTACCAGGATTATACATGAACAAGTTTGATAGATCTACTGCACTACAGACACTAACTTAAACACCTGTTACTATTAAAGTAATCGAATTTGTTGCTAGATTGTGAACGTCTTACTAAACATGAAATAGTAGTATTGATTATATTATGACTCTAATCTCATATACTGGTAATCGCAAATAAATATTGCATATATGTTATTAGAAAGTATAAAGAGAAAACATTCTTTCTTAAATAAATTCTTGTACAAGAAGTTAACCTTTTCAACGAAAACAAGGTTGAAATACATTCAAGCACATCTACAAAACGTGTTATGTAAATAACATGCATTCACGGTCCATATTAATTCATCAGATTAAGAATAACACATTTGACTATCTATAATAGTTTATCTTGAAAAGACCAAACGGCAGCTAACGTAAAACGATTTGACTTATTTGGAAACAGCACAGTATGGTATCACCTGTGTAGAGCTGTTGTACTCCCAACTGCTAGCAACAAATAACATATGGTAACGAGTTTATTTTCGGCTCTCTTAGAGGCTCGGTGAAGGAATGGGCCGACAGGAATATAAAACTTCTAACTTTGAAGAGTGCTAGACTGCACAGACGAGGTAAAATTCTACTTACTGGCACGGACATGAGTGGTCGTCAGGGTATCCGAACAAAGTATCCACAGTATAATCCAAAACACACTGGCCATATCCAACAATCATTCTTCCATGATCGCAGTGTTCCTCTCCAAGAAGTTACATCTTTCTCCCAACAGGGTCAGATGAACGCACCGGATCCAGTTTCAGAAGCTCTACTGGAAGGCAAGCACTCGCGCATGCTCGCCAGCTAAATTGGTCATAGGCCGTATGTGGATTTGATTACTTCACCAGTATTGACAGGCTTTCTCTTGGGAACTGTGAACGCCACCCTCTTTATTGAACCGTTTTCACAGGAATTTCTCCCGCCTGCTGGTCCGCTGGCTCTTACTCACAGTATGTTGTCCTCATCAGTGTCCCCACGTATATGGGTCAGGCCCCGACAGGCGGGCAGTGATGTATGGGCAGACGGGTCACAAAGAAACAGTAACGCCCCGGGCTGAATCCAGTCGGTGGACGGACATGTGCCGGTGATTTGTCTTTATTTACATCTACTCTTCTCTTATTGTTGCAGCCCAATCGCTTGTGCGCATTATTACGCGAATTTAATCAGTTGGTTCGGCTGATGTTAACTAAAAGTTAGTTCGCGAAACGCGCACATCTCGAAGCACCGATGGACCTATCAATAATACTGTGTTAATTTGTGTTCGATTTTTTTAATAGTCTTTAGAAAAAAAAGATATTGTTCAATATGCACGCACTGGGCGCGCTCGCTCGCTGGCTGGCAGTCTGGTGTCTGTTGGTATAACAATGTGAACAATGCGGAACGCAGCCCCTCGATTGATGATTGTCTCCGGACACGCCAATAGTCGGCGCTTTAATTCTCCTGTTGCTAAACCGTTTTTAAGCAGGCTAATTTTCCTTATTGGCTCACCTGCACAATACTAATTTTAACTAAATAAAATTTAATGTAAATAAGAAAAAATCATTTTAAAATATAACAATAAGGAGATAATATTCATTGCGAAATCAAAACGAAAAGATAATTATTCACACATGTGTGTAGAAGATGACAAAGTGTCCATACTGTTTAAATTAATTCGATCAACGATTCTAAAATAATGATACTTTTTTTCATGCTTTAAATGTCCCATGTCTTTTTAATGTGAGCAGCGTTTAATACAATGCTTGGATTGACTGGGCACTTAAATAACAATATAATGACAGTGATTATCACAAAACCATCTGGAATATGAGACAACTTTGGCAAAGCTGCTGTAATTATTCCAGTCAAGCAACAACCTCGCATTATCGTCCATGATTCATCACACAACTTTTAGTTTGCCCACAAATGAAAGTGGGACCGCACCCTGTTTTCTATTGTTTGCTGATGGACTTGTGATCTTTAAGTCGAGTAGATACATAGCAGTGATATATTATTAAACGTGTAACGATCAGAAGTAATTCAGGGTAATGAGTGAACAAGGCGAGTTCTCGATGCAGCTGGGATCCCTTGGGTAGCGGTACTAGATTGACGTGATCTCGTGATGTTACGTCACATGTCGCGCGCTATACACGGGCGCGTTCGGTCGCGTGATAACGACATATGGCGGCTGACGTGTATGCGTGGCCTAGCTATTGTTTCAGCACTAGCACTGTTGCAGAACTGATTACTGTTCCTGCATGTTATGTCAACTCCGTGCTGTTTGAAAACCGGGTACGTAATCGACATTTTTACAGTGCAAAATTAAGGTGGTGCTTTACTTTTTTGTGTGCAAAATGTAGGTCTCTAGGCCTATATAAATAAACATTATCATAATATGTTTTAAACAGAACCCGTAGCTTTAAAATATGTTTCGCACAATCTCTTCGCACCTATCTTAGGTACTGGCTTAGGAAATAATAGCACTTAATTACTTGTTTTATTGTTATAGACAACTATTATATAGACAAGCAACTAGTTTATTAACGTCTCACCTGATCGTCTCACCTGACGTACACACTCAAACAATTTATACATAAAATTCAAACACAAAAGTATATAAGCCGTTCATTATAACACAGAATACTATTTATTGAATTATTTCCAATACTTTTGTCTGCTTATGACTGTTTATATAAAAAATAAGAAAGAAATCTGCACTGAGCTATTATGATGGCAACTTTGTTCAATTGAAGCTTTTGTTCGCACACGGATTACGAACTTTGGTCATAGTTCATACACAAACACGTTGATTAAAGCCGCTGTCCTATACACACAGCGTCAATCTCGCCTTGGGTACAACTTTGGTATATTGGGTCTCAACCTTTGACGGCGCACCGTACCCAGGGCGTGGCGTGTCTAAACCTTCAGTGGACCAAAGCACCTTAAACTAATGCAGCCACACGGCGTGCAATATGTAGTTTTTCTTGAAATCTATCGAATGGTATTCAATACAGGCGTCCACGTGTGCTTGGTTTGCGTCGTACAGCGTGCGGCGTGCGGTTTTGTGAAGGGCTTTTTCCATGTGCGCGGTTTTTGTGTGCGGACGCGGGCGCGGCAAGCAGCACGCGGACGCGTCAAAAATCG
>JAULBR010104032.1:0-10869 GCA_032355825.1 Melanodrymia aurantiaca | reverse complement strand
ATAAATCAGCGGTTATTGGACGTCAGACGCATGGTTATATTGACACATGGTCTCAGAGGAAACCCACTGTCGCCGCTACTCTTACGAAAAACAGCAAGGGGTCTCTTACTCTTAGGTGCACTATCCCATAGACAGGATAGCACACACCACGGAATGGGACTATCGTATGCTAGTCAACACAATCGAAGAACATGCACCTATATATTTAGACAGAGTCCTTGAATCCCGTGCATTATTGTTAACCAACTGTAACACCGATGACAACAACCAGAACATTTTAAGAATTGAACGTGATAACTGTTGACGTTCATGCAAGTATGAACCTCAAAACCGCTTTACACACAGTATGAACGGCGTGGCGCGTTAGCCCGAAGCCGTTCATACTATAGTGTGTAAAACGGTCGACGGATCGATCCTCTTCAGTTATTTTCCGTTCCAACCAGTGATCCACGACAGGTCGATCAAAGGTCGTGCTGTGTGCTATCCTGTATGTTGGAAATTGTACATAAAATATCTGGACTAATTGTCCATATAACCGTGCGTTTCACATCCAATAACCGCTGGTTAATAATTAATGTGTTCCAGTGGTGTCGTTAAAAACAAACTTTATGTATTACCAGTTTTAAAGATCCGTGCATTTTATGATGCCTATTAAATATATTCCATAGATATTCACAAAAAAGTCACCAAAATGTTATTTCTTTGTTTTCAATCTTACCTGTAAACGTTACGTTTCTGATATACCAGAGTAAATCTTTCCCTGCAAGATCTTTTAAGTGTGGGCAATCTCTGAAGTTTGAACTTATTGGGCACCGGTCCGTGAGCATGTTGTGAACGGCGTTAGCCAGAGCATACACCGAGTCGATAACGAACTGAACCAAGCCTTCCTGCTCGTAACCCACCACTGCATCACGCAGACCTTCCATGCCTGGAAAACACATTGGAGAGAAGAGCCCAATGAAATGTGGAATCAAGTAGATTACATCCATAAACTTATTAAAACCTTCAGAAAAGGTGTTTGGTAGACATTCTAAGGTTATTTCACGGTAATATGCATAATTAAAAGATGTCTGATGCAACACTGTAATTTGACTTTACGTATGTTTACGTATTTTTTATGAAACAAAATAACTGTGTTTATGACGGTGCAACCGGTGGGTCTGGATATCTGGTCCCATCACTGATTCAGCCACTATTCGTGAGTACATGTACATGCTGTCTTGACTTTGTCGTAATGTCCCTTTGACTTTGACTTGTGCAGATATGCATTTTTGACTAAGTTAATGGTATTGTCATTATTTATGTAGATCGGCATTTAAAGGTACTCTTCCGAGTTTTGAGACAGATACCACCATACAGCAGTAGCTAGACAAAAATTATTATGTTACAAATATAATTATCTGCGCAAGAACGGTGGCATTAGTCTTAAAACTAAGCATGGTGCCATTAGTAGAAAAACATGCCAATAAACGTATTCAGTTACTATACAAATGGAAGTAAAATTAGTTTACGTTTGTGACCGATATAGAAGATCTGGTCGGAAAGTAAGCGGGTGATGTGTTTATTATACATGTGTTGTGAAACACGTTCAGGTCATAACTCACCATTACATGACTTCCGACCTGCAGTCCAGTCCGTGCTACAATTAAATACAGTCTCCCAAAATTCCTTAAACCAAATGTTAGTTTGCTGGCGTACACCGAGATTCAGAAAGTAGTTATCAAAACCTGAAACAAAATTAATGCAACTTTTAAAAATAGGTCAACAATAATATAAATAGAGGAATCATCAAAAGTCTGTTTTGCCATCTTTGCGTTCCGCCATTTGTCTTTCGAGAAAATTAGCATAACATAACGTAAATACATTGTCGTTACCCGTGTGTTGAACAGTACCATGGTCTCCAATAATTCCAAAGGAATGGTAAATTATAGAAACCGGGTTCTTGGATATAATCCCCTTTAAATTGAAGAACTGTCTGTTCAGATCATGTTTGTGTTTGAAGTCCCACAATGTAGATGCATGTTGTTCTTTTTTTTAATTAAATATACATGTCCTAAATGACAGTACCCATGTTTTGAATAGAACCCGGGTTAACTTAAATAGGACCCGGTTAACTTGAATAGAACCCGGGTTAACTTTAATAGAACCTGGGTTAACTTTAATAGAACCCGGGTTAACTTTAATAGATCCCGGGTTAACTTTAATAGAACCCGGGTTAACTTTAATAGAACCCGGGTTAACATTAATAGAACCCGGGTTAACTTTAATAGAACCCGGGTTAACATTAATAGAAACTGGGTTAACAGTACGTTAGAGAAAATGAAACCTCCGGATTGTAGTCAAGTATTTACGATACCTTTGATCCGTTGTCTTTTTGGCAGAATAGTGACTGCTCCCTCGGCAGCTTCTTCTTGCTGGTAGACCGGGTGGATCTTTGCACCCCAGCTGTCACTAGCAAGGAAATACAGCTCGGATGTCCGGTTAAGATCCAACAAGGCTTTCAGTAAGCGTTTACAGTTGTCCTCGTTGACAAACATCACCACAGCCTTGGCGTTATTCTTCGTATCTAGAAGCTCACTGACAATAGTTCTGAATGTTGTTTCATCCGTAGATCTGGGAATTTTTAAAGATTTTGATACACAGACTCCTACAAATATTCAAAAAGGAAATCAAAGGGTTATTAAAGTGTAAATTATTTTTTGTATTAATGATTATAATTATATGCTTATCAACTTAGAAGAAAAAAAGAACGTTTGGGAAAAATAGTTTAACGAAGTCGGCATGTGAATGAATGAATGAATGAATGAAGCATTGGTTTAAGGTGCCTGTATCCAATTAAGGTTTAGACACCCCCCGCTATGGGTACGGTCCGCCTTCAAAGGCGTCGAGGCTGTACCCAAGTCGGCATGTATCTCAATGCAGGATAATATATAGTCCCTAGTTTCCCCAAAGCAGTGTGTGCTATTTAAATATAGTGATTGACATTTAAATATTATGTATAGTTAAGAACATTATATTTATCAGTTAAACATACATTATATTTTTCACATTAGCTATTTTAATAATATTTACTACCATTTGATTTTTGTGCGTTGGTTGTTCTATAAATAATTATGTTGACATAATGTAATCAAAGAACGTCGATTGGCAATATCACGCTTACCAAAACGATAGTACGCGTAACAAAACTAACAAATCCGATGGTAATCTCAAGTACAGGGGAGATAACTAACGTATGACTACCACACTGGACTCACAAGTGCAGAGTAGATAACTAAATCAGACGTTCATTCTAAAGAACAACGTAGTTGCGTCCCCTACATCGAACACAATCTTAAAGGTTGCCGAATACTGGTCAACACCAGGGGCGGATTTAACGGAGAGGTTATAAGGTCACTTGTGATTGCCTTAGCTATGATATGACACTACAATTACGTAAATAATAATATTTGAGGACAATAAAGCGATCACAGCGGTCAATTTATGTATCGTGGCCGCAAAACGTCGTATAGCTATAACTTGTATCTATACACACGACTGTGGTAGCGCAATCGTTCGGACGATTACGCTATCATTGCGTTAAGCAACGCTCATTAAACCGGCCCCAGGTCTATATTACGGTGTACCTACATGTATGTATTACACCGATGTCGAACCGAGTGTCTGACAGTACAACTCCTAACTACGGTTAAAACGGAGTTGTATATTTTTAACAACTACTGGTTTGGCCGAGCGGTTATGGTGCTGGACTGTCAAGTGCCATGCGAATCGGTGCAGTACTGTAGTTCGAATGGGACTTGTGCGCATAAGTGTGTTTCATTCAATAGACACTTCTGGAACACATTGATTATTAATTTGCGGTTCTTGGATGTCAAACGAACGGTTATATCGAAACCTGGTCACAGAGGAAACCCGCTGCTGCCACATAGGCTACTCTCACCGTATAACAGCAAGGTATCTTTTATGTGCACTTGCTCACAGAATGGAGAGCACACACCACGGCCTTTGATAGGCCAGTCGTGGATCACTGGTTGGAACGGGACCTAACCCATTCGACCCATCGAGCCGCAGGTGGACGCTTTACCGCTGGAATACGCCTCGTTCCCAGCCCGTTACAGTTAATTTGCATAATACTGATTGAGAATGAATGGAGTCTTGGTGGAAGTGTTATCTAAATGATAACATGTATACGCCTCACAAACTTTCTGTAATGCTGAAGGGGAAATACTATCATACAATAAAATAACAGGTAACAAAAATAAACATTTTGATCTAAATGGTTGTGGAGTCTGAAAATTATACGAAAAAACGTTCAGTGTGTGTGGGTGGGTGCGTGCGTGCGTATGTGCGGGCATATGTGTGTGTTTGGTCAAGTTAATGCGAAAACACTGTCCTTGTTTATCTACACAATTGCATACATTTATTATATGACAACAAACAACAACAGATTGTTTTATTGTTAGGCACGCGCTTGTAGCATCCCATAAACTCAAAGCAGTAACTGTAAGCATATCAAATTTATATATTTGAGCTAACTGTTCCTATTTTTAATCACGAAATTGATTTGTCTAGATAGACAATAATATAAAGTTATATCTGGTAAAACAATGTACCCAATCAAAGCATGCCACGAGGTTATAAACAGATACACACTATTTATTCGATCCTTATCACATAAAATATAGATGGCATCAGCAACTCATTCAATCCGTAATTACTGTGGGATGCCTGCCAATACATTATCCATTCATGCTTCGTTCTTAATCATTCTTTTTTAAAACACCAATAATAATCGAGGATCTTCAGTTTGGTTTGGAGCAGGGTGCGACCTTACTTTTAGCCGTGTTATTTTGGAAAACGCTTTCCAGAGTACCAAATAAATAGACAATTATGAACCCCTATGACCTATTAGGAAATACTTGACCAGCCCCAAAGCACAAAATTAATATAAATCAAACAATAATATTAGTAAAATATCTTGAGGATCGCGTCTAAAGCTGGCGAGAATGCCGGTATAATAAATCTGTCATCGAAGTTTAATAACCAACCTTATTAATGCCCCTGTGAAATGGAATAGCACATGTATACGTCTGGCACTAACTGTATAGGCTCTGCCAATACATCAATAAAAGAACACAATCAACTGCTCTTTTTCACTCGGTGTAAGTAAAGCAATGTGAATGGTTTTCAATGTCTTAAACATTTAAATAATTTGCATTACTATAGGAAATTGCATTTGATTTTGATATGTGCCCTTTATGGACACTTACATCTGTGACGATTGAACAGACAGTTTGGCTCCATAATTTTTGACACAACAATCTGGCACTAAAAATGGAATCCTTGGTTTAGAGGCCTGTGTCCTTTTACTATTTAATGAGAAGAGCAAGGATATCGATGATGTAGTTTCTGAGTGTTATAATTCATTCATGTATTCATTCACTTCGTATAGGTAATGATTATAAAATCAGCGGTTATTGGACGTCAAACGCATGGTTATATTGACACATGGTCACAGAGGAAACCTGCTGTCGCCGCTTCATGGGATACTCTTACCGAAAAACAGCAAGGGGTCTTTTATGTGCACACCAGGATAGCACACACCACGGAATATGATAAACCAGTCGTGTACCACTGGCTGGAACGGACAATAGCCCATAAAATATTTTGCGTGTTAGAGGATCGATCCCTCGACCCATCTCGCCCACACGCAAATTTGTAACAGAGTAAAACAAAATATACGAACCTGCATTTTTGGCCTTTTCTTCAAAAGATCCTATACCTTTTTCTCCGTATGTACCATCATCAGCGATCGTGTTCACATAATTCCAGCCCAGCGTCTTCGCGATGTCCACCATCGCCTGGGCCTGGTAACTATCAGGGGCGACAACTCGTGAAAAATATTCAAATCGTGTTTTGTCGCTTAAATCAACGCTGCTTGAAGCATAACTAATCTGTGGTATCTGAAAAGAGAGAAATGAAATTTATTGCATAACAGGATGAGATATTGTATTATATAATACAAACGAAATAACAATCACATGACGGTCATTGCTCTTAGTGAAAGTATTAACTCTTTCTATTTCTTCTTTTCACAAATTCTAAATAATTTAGATTAATATGTTTTTGCCATATTGTTATAAAATATTTGTAATTATACATGTAGGGAGAGGCCTTTATATAGGCTTTTGCCTGTTGGCCAATCCCAAACCGCTTATATGACGGTAATAAATATTGTTTAAACTAACAGTAGCTGATACCTTTCGTTGTACATCTTGTATGTCATGACAGTGACGTCGTACGTTGAGCACTGAATTATAATTATCTGTTCAGCTCTAAGATGTATTTCTAAAAACCTTATGTTGATGCGGATCGTTATGTAATAAATAGAACATGTGTGCATTGTTGCCAAAATTTAATGACCTGTTTATTTCATCTACTGGAAAGTACCAAGTATATGTATTTTGACTCGTGCAAGCGCCACTTGTAGAATATCTATCTGATAATTTTCACTCAATGTTGTTTGACAAGAACACACAAATATTCTGTATGTTATGAGTTTTAAATCACTGGTTTGACGTTAAGAGAGATGTTACTAAAATAGCATAAGCTACTACTCAAAATAATCCATGCGTTCCCGAAATACCATGACCTTTGGCGAACACCGGCCCTGCGTTCAATAGCGCGGGCGTTCTGCAACTGAGACAAAACGTTTTGACACCGATATTTGCATCTACATTCGATGAATGTGATGTGATAGTACACGATCGGTACCAGTCAAATAGTTCTAGAGCGCTCGGGCTATTGAACGCAAGGCAGGTATCAATAATGTCATTCGAAAGTACAGTGTACATGCTATTTCGGCTTGGTCGTAATGTCTTTCAACTTTGATTTGTGCAAATATTTGTCATAATATAATTATATTGTGGATGCTATATTAATACTTGAGTTTTGCATATGTCAAATTATTGTCTTAACCCTTGCATTAAATATGTATGCCTACATCTTATACCAACATTGTTAATAAGATTTAGGATTACTGTTTTGTAAACAGTATGGCAAACTGTAATCAACTATTTGTGATGGACACAAGCACACACATGCTAAAGTAACAATTGCGCCCTTCAGCTGTATTTAACGTGCCCTTGTGTAAGTGATCAGAAAATTGGAAAATAAATCACGTGATCTAGTAAAGAAACCCAACTGATCATATTTTTGATTGGAAAACTGCGAACTATGGTCCTGTGATCTCAAACGCTATTCAGACCGAGTTTGTTATTTGGCAAATTCTGTTACATGGCATTGATTAAGGAGAGAGTTGTCTTCAATGAAAGGTCAAGAGATGCGACATGGTACGTCTGAATCTAGCATCTGGTGTGGATTTTTTTTCTGTCTGAAGATTAGTACTACCCAATTTAGACTAAATCAGGTTAAGTGTTAATTGTATTGATCCGCGATCGAATTGCATTTTGCGATCGATAGTGTTGAAAATAAAGCTTCCGCCAGATTGTCACGTTCTGTGTTTAGCGGATTGGCAGACGATGGTATCACTCTCACACTATTTATGCGCATCAGACGTCCCATTCATTGACTCTATAATCATACAAATCGCCGAGCTAAAAGCTCGCAATAATGCATGTAAGGTACGTATTAAAGTTCTATCGGAGCCTTTCAATAATTGAAGATGCAATAAGATGCAAATCACACACGCAACCACACGCTCCATAGTGCCGCAATAGTCATTTTAACTATCGCAATACTACCGCAATATAATAGTTGCTTGGGCCCTAATAGTCATCTCTATCCTATACTCTCGCCGCCAACAGCATTTGTCGACTATCGGTTCAAATTGAACCAAACCACATTTAGTAAAAAAAGATATGATAATCGCATGCGGAAGGACACTATTATTTTAACACAATACTATATACACGTAAAATATACTCTCAGTGTTGTGTTATATCAATCTTCATCGGTATAAAAGTGTTATGTATGTTTGCAGAAACAGGATATTACCAACCATATTATATACTGTATTGTAATAGTTGAGGTGCATTCACTCTGGGATGGAGAAGGTGTAAAATAGATTCTAGTTCGTAGTTACTAGGATCCGAAATACGAAAGCACGTTTAATGCATTTAGGCCTACACACTAGGAATCTTAGCCAACAAGATTTGCATTAACACACAATTGTATATCGGTGTTCTCATAGTAACACTAGAACCTTTAGCTAATTTCTCGTTCCACTATAGATAAGGCTAATTGCTTCGTTCCGTAACATTAATTTTATATTATTAATTAAACGATTTTGCAACTGTATTACGGAACCTGCATTCCTACTGGACTTGCAATCCTTTGACATTGATGTACTATAGCAATTACAAGTCCATAGAAACCAATGTTCAGAAGGAACCTTAGTCCTAATCAGACTCTCATTAGCCACATAGTTTTATGGGTGGGGGAGGGGGTCGGGGAGGGTTCTTATTATAAGGTTATGAGTTATAGATAACATATCGAGTTATGGATCACGTTATGTAGTATGTGTTTCATTCTGTAAATGTGAATTTTATTATTTATCCCCTTTTGTCTCAATAATACCGGTATTAAAATTGCATTCTTTCTAAACCGTTAGTTACAGGGATTAAACCGGTCACCCTTTGAATGGGAGTCGACGTCAGTACCTACCAGTGTTGACCTCTACACTACAGAGGCCAGATATGTTAGTTACAGTAGCCAGAAGCTACACCATCGTCAAGTCGGCTGCCTTCTTACTTGTGAATAATAATTAAATATATAACGTTCCGTCTTTGCTATCCCGAAAACAAGCAAAAGTGCACATATCCTAAATTACGCCCTTTGGTATTAGAGCTTAAACATATCAATTGTTGTTAAGTAGCTATTTCTCCTTTTCAATTTCCTTGCTGTAATCAGTTCAGGGTGAAGCATAGTCAAAATGTCCCTTGCCGCATTAGCCTTTGCCGCAATAAGTTCTCCTCTATTACTATCATGAATGTCTGAACGATAAATCAAGTGACTTTCTGCATCCTAAAGTTGCGAAACAGAAGTTCCTAAGTGTGTCTTGACATGTTCGATGAAATCAGTGACAAATATATGCTTCACAGACGCAAAGGAGTGATTTATCAATGGAACGAATGCGAATGGAAACAATAACAGAAGTCGCATTTCCTGATGGATAGCGATGTTAATTTTATTAAAATGGTAAAATGAGCGCATGTGGAGAGAATGGTTTCGCGCAGACAACGTCACGCAGTGTTCTTTATTCACTTTTGAAAATGCGCTAGAACCGTTATATTTTAGGTCAGTTCTTGGATGTTCACATAGAAACAAAGTTTTTAAGAGTCCATGGATGTTACAACTTGCCAAAAGGACACAATTATCGTTGCTTAAAATCGTAATGTAATGAACTTGAAACAAATTATCTCAAGCTTGTAATAATTATGTAGACATGCTGGGGCAGATAAGTTGACAATTGGGAAGTTCACAAAGATAAGACAACGTTGGTTTCTTTCACGAGAAATAGCCAGGATAGCACACACCACGGAATTTGATAAACCAGTCGTGTATCACTGGCTGGAACTGAAAATAGCCCATAAAAATTTAATGTTTTGCGCTGTGGAGCATTGATCCCTTGACCCATACCGCCACATGCAGTTAGTTAATTATCACTTATTTACGTGCTTGTATTCAATTCAGGTTCAAGCACGTCTGTCATGGTCACGCAGTCCAGCTGACTCGACTGCCTGTCCAGGACAGTCCTAGTATGAGAGAGAAAACCCACTACACATTGATAAGTAGCAAGGAATCTTTCATATGTACTCTCCAACAGACAGGTTAGAACATACCACGGCCTTTGTTAAACAAGTTGTGGACACTGGTCGGTATAAGTGGTACTACACCTATGCCCATTAAGCCTGGCGGAGCACTCACTCTGGGTTGGAGTCGGAAAGTGAGATCCACCCGTGTTCCTACCAGCCTGTAGGCCGTGGCATTAACCACTACACCACGGATGCCGGTGCCACATCCAGACACTCTACCTCTAGACTACGCCTCGCCCCAAGTTATAAAAATAGCACTAGAGAACACGTGACCGACAAATAGACACGCTATGTGTTAAGGATACATACATATTTACATGATCAGAAGGGAAGTAGGACGCTTAGTGTGGGGAATGGTCTTCTGTCAATTGGAGCCGTCATTGCATTCTGAGCAAATATTGACATAATCTGGCCTATCTAGATCTAGGGTACCTGTACTTTAGTGGATGAGGGCGCCTTACATTTGTCACTAATCTGTCTTGATTGATTAAAAGTATAACATGTAATCAATACTCGTATTCCTGTTGTAGTTTCTTTGATGTTATAAACTGTAAGATGGAACTTAGTGGGCTTTGTTAAAGGTTCAGTCCCGACTTTTAAGACGCGTGCTACCGTACGTGCGCGTCTTATGCCATTTGTAACATATTTAGGATAATAGAGCATTTCTTATTATTAAAATCCTATGTTTCTGGACATCCAATAGTTATATTAGCTTTTTTCTAAAATAATTTAGTACGTACTAAATTATTGTAAGCAAACGATCAAGGACCATATTAAGCTATTACAAACGCATTGGATATACAGATATTGATATGATAAGCAATTAAACGAAAGTAAATGTTAATATTTTAGTACACATGTAACGAAAATGCTTTATTAGCCAGAAATATGTTACAAACAGCATTAGATGCGTAAGTTCGGTGGCACTCGTCTTTAAACTCTGGACTGTACCTTCCCATTGTGCAACTTCTATATTTCGCTATTTTAATATGTATTTGTGATATACAACTGCAAATAAATTAATTATTGAAAA
>JAULBR010104021.1:0-10869 GCA_032355825.1 Melanodrymia aurantiaca | reverse complement strand
GTGGTGTGCCTTCATTTTGTTGATAAAATTGACGTCGTTGGTTCGCGCGTGCTCGCGAGCTTTGGAAAATAAGTGAGCTGTGCGACTATTGATGTGCGCGACTATTGATTACTGTACGATATGCTTCCCGTGGCATTTTCGTTTAAAGTTTGTATAATGCAAATTGCCTCGTGGTTAACAATTTAAGGATGTCGAACAAAATAACTTCATTCTTTGCGGTAAAAGAACAGACGGGTACCGATGCGAACAAATCAACTGTGCTTGTTCCCAGTATCAGCAGCGTAAGGTCGCCAATCAAATCGTTCCCCGAAAATTCCCAAACAACGAATGTCCCGCGGAGTAGAATCTCTATTATTAGTAATAGGGGCATTTCATGGTATTTGTCACGTCCGTCACGATTAGAGGTGTAACGATACACTCGAATATTCGGTGCACCGAACAGCAACCTGTATCGTACGACGTAGTTGTATTCATATTGTTCTCTCCTGTCTGTGGGAGATTGCATGTAAACGATCTCTTGCTGTTTAGTGATAATCATCCAGTGTACTCACACTGACTTCTGTCTTGTGCATGCAATCCGAGGTAGCTGCAGGACTGCTTGCCCAGGACAGACGTGCTTGAATCTCATTTGGATATAAGCATGTTAACTTGTAAGTAAGCTAACAATAAGTATTATGAGTAAGTTTGAAACGGGTCTAAGTAATTATAGCTGATTATATATTTCGACAGGTGTACATTATTTTAAAGTAACTCCTTACACGTATATATTTTACTCAATACTATGCTAATGCAATGTACATGTATGTGAACTTCAATGTTTTTTCTAACATTCCATAATCTAATGAATTTGATTGGTTTCAGAATGTCAGAATACTGGATATCTGTTCCTCGGAAATTTTGTGAATTCTGCAAATGTTGGATAACTGATAATAAGCCAGTAAGTTTAAATATATCGGGCCTTTGAGTCCAAGAAAATACTAGTACATGTCTAAACTGTCAGAACTGCGTTATTGATAGCAAACACTTTGAGATGAATTAACCATTGACTATCTTACTTTAAGTTTCTATTCAATCCACTAAATGTTATGTAAGATCAATTAATGTTAATGCATCTCTCACACAGGGTACAATTTGTTTCTAAAATTGTGATTAGCAGCTTTTTTTACTGGATGGAGAATGGAAAAGCAACTACTGGAATTTGATTAGCACTTTTATAAAATGAGTAAATAATATTGGATCGCAATCTCAAGATTTTGCATCGCTTTTTGCGATGCGAATCTGGTCATTTTGCAGCCTGCTCACAATGTGTGGGACGACTTTTGAGAGATTATGACCTCTGATCAAGATAATGACGGCCACATACTGATTGGTTATTCGCTGTAGTTTCAAGTAACGACTAATTAGTGCCAGCAAATTTGTTTTTCAGAGTGTAGATTTTCATGAAAGAGGTAAAAGACATCAAGAAAATGTCAAGAAAAAAATTGAAGAGGTGAGTATATACGTTTTTATTCAAATGTACATAGATTTTTTTTTATCTAGAATGTTGATTGCTAGTCATCCAGTTTAGATAAGTTGTGACAGCTTTTACAAAATTTCACTTTTCCTTTTTTACTTCAAAAGCAATAAATACAATTAGTTATTCTAAATTGCTATAAAGTATTGACAGTTTACATTAATATTCATTCATTTTGTGTGATTTCACAGATCCAGTAACTGTATATTTGGTTATTATCATTCTTATAAATGGTTGCCTTTGTTTCAGGTTAGAAAAAAGAGTTTGGACAAAGCTCAAAAGGATAAAGAGATTGACAGCGATATCAAGAAAATGGAAAAGGCAAGAGAAGTGGTCTTAGTGTTCAGATGTGATGCACTGCAGTACAGTAGATCTTGCACAATATCTTACATTATGTTACCTATGTCTGCTAGTGATTTTCTCTGTAAATCATACATAAACAAATGAATGGAGTACAATTTTTTAGCACCTATTTACTTCAGTTTATTGCAGTTATAAATGGCTCGCACAAAAAAATCATGTCGTTCAAACAACATTTTCTCTACAAATCTGATATGACTTACTAATTGCTTAATGCTTCAAAATTTAGTTTATCCTTTTTCCCATGTTAACCTGAGACCAACAAATGCTTATTCTATTCTTCACCCAACTTCCAAAGAAACACAATCGTAGGCCAAGGGAAACCACTCTTGTATTTTAGCAAATTAATGTTGACTATTAACTCTTCGTTCAATAGGGCGAGTGTTTTACTACTGAGACATAATGTTTTGTCACCGTTGTTTTCATCTGACATTAAATGAATGGGATATGATAGTACATGAGTGTTTGCCCTATTCAACGCAAGGCTAATGCAATCAGTTTTGCAAACTGCCAGTATGATTTATCTCATCTACTTGTGTGGGTGGGGGAACAGGCTTCTTGACTACATGTAGGTGTACTCCATTGCTCTCTGTTTTCACACATTTATTTGGTATTACCTCAGCTGTAATAATTTGTCGACTGTATTTTATAGGCCGCCCTAGAAGCCTTCAGGAAGGATTTAGCTGATAATCCAGAAATGGCAGCGGGATATGCAGCAAAGCTGAAAGCTGAAAGAGGTATCTATATGTTTTTAGTTTTGTGCTGGTGTTGACAGAAAATGTAGGTTAAATCAGTAGTCGTCTGTTATAGAATTCTCACCTGGCTTTACTTTACTATCTCATGATCATGTTGCATTCAATAATAATAATAATAATTCTGTTTTCGAAAATTTATTTGTTCATTTTAGTAAGTACAGTAGAATCTCGTTCGCTCGAACACCGTCAGTGCTCATGAAACTGTTCGACCCATCGGGTAGTTCGATCCAAGCATTCGGTCAATGTCGGATATTTCCGTGACATCACATTTGAAAAGTCGAATTAGATAATGCATTACTATTGTTCCGATCCACAAATTCATCGGTTGTTCTTTCCGCCTAAATAGATAATCCTAGATGCTTGTAACAACCAACTCCGCAAGCGCGAGAAAGTTAGTATTGTTTTAGCAGTTTGTCGTTTGACGTTTCTTGGGTCATTGGTTCGAGGGAAACATAGTTAATTGCACTCGCGGGACCGATAATTTAGTTCGAGATAGGGGTTGTGTTCGACCCTGGGCATGTTCGACCCATCAGCACCTTAATATAAGGGTTTAATGCGAAAATAATTCGGGACTTCGATCTTGGTTCGAGCGATGCCATGTATTCGACCCTTCCGAGTTCGAGCGAACGAGATTCTACTGTATATCAAGTTTTTGATGGTTAGCATTTTATTTTTCTCTCTCTGGAATTACAATGTAGTTTAAAATGATAAAACTTGTGTTATGCAATATATTTGTTCCATCATATAGCTGGTTTATCCATTTCATTTGTGTCTAGAAGAAAGAATTCCATGTCCCTTATTGCCAGTATTTTGGGTTCTAAACTTGGAACTATTCTGTGTTCAAGTATTCTTTCTAAACTTCAGTAATAGCAAATATTAATTAATGATAAACAAACTTGTGTCAACATTCACTTCACATCACCAATGTTGATCACTTTCTCTGAATGTCTTAGCATGCTGATCGAATGAAAACAGCCTTGCGTTCAATAGGGCGAGTATTCTGCTACCGAGACAAAATGTTTTGTTACCGGTGGTTGCATGTAACATTAAATGAATGTGATATGATAGTACACGATTGGTACTTGGTCCCAGTCAAATTGTTTGTGTCTGTAGCCGACTGCTTGCCCTATTGAATGTAAGGCAGGTGTTTTTTATTTGTATGATGGACGATTCCATGGTATTTGTCCCGTCTGCAAAGACTTTTTTTTCATCATTTTGGTTAGTTAAGACAAATACTATGTTGTCATATAATTCAACTGTCAGGAATTTCAATTTGCAGGAAAACAAAAGTTAATTTATTTGATATTTGCATTTATTTACATAATAAAGAGGAAAAATTGTTGCGGACAGGACAAATACCATGGAATCGCCATGATGTAAAAATGAAAAATATGAAATTTATTTATTTAATTTTTTTTTCAAATTATTTTTCAAATTTATTATTATTGTTTTGCAGATGCAGAAGAAGCCAAAGAGAAGAAAAGTAAATCATCAAAAAGAACCAAGTCCGATGAGCAGACGTCCAGTGATAACACAGAGGCAGGGAAAGTTGAGATTCAGGAGTGGTATGAAGCCAAGTCACCCGAGGGATACACATATTACTGGAGCACCGTGACAGGAGGTATGTCAAGGCTGTCAAAGATGTTGAGCGGGGCGTAACTCAGTGGAAGAGCATCCGCCTGAGTTTTGATAGGTTGATGCACTGATGCTCACCAGTGGTCATATTGGGTCATTTCCCATTCAAACTGGTCAGTCTTCAAAGGCTGTGGTGTGTATTCTCCTCTCTGGGAAATCACACATAAAATATGTATATATGTTATTTTGTAAGAGCAGCAGGTTTTCTTTGACATGTATTTGGCATCCAATAACTGCTGTCTTTTTTCTAATAATTATGTGGTGATAAAAATTACATATACAGTAGAATATTGTTGGCTCGAATGTGAAAGGGTCGAATACATGGCAACGCTTGAACCAAGATCTAAGTCCCATATTAAACCCTTATATTAAGTTGCTGATACTTGGGTCGAACTACCCGATGGGTCAAACAGTTTCTTGAGCACAGACGGTGTTCGAGCCAACAGGATTCAACTGTAATTATTTCCTTGTAGCAAACGGTACTAAATGCAGCAAGCCAAAAATATAATTTCAATTACCTTTTATATAGATGTTTGCATGCATTAAGAGCCTTTTATTTTTGTTGGATATGCAGAAGAACCTGTATAAACGGATTTAGCCCAGATTCCTGTTTGTCAATAACCTTGTTTTTCACATAAAATGCACAAGAGAGAAATACAAGAGTTATTTCCCTTGTTGGAATAATGTAGAAAGGTGAAAATAATTGACAGATTAATTACTTTAAGACAGATTTATTATATTATATTATGTACTGCATAAAATTGAGCATGCCAGATAAAGCTTGCAGATTGAATGGATGACTTGTTTCTTTGTAGCATCAGTGTGGGAAGCACCAAGTAATTATGTTTCTCTAGCTGAGCAGGACACCAAGGCAGACGAGGCTCTGGGAAAAAACTCTTCGGAATCGGTAAATCTTTTAATATACAGCTTTGTTTACACATCCTACAATACTGCCAACAACACAGCCAACTCAGAGATGCTCACTGGCCAACACTGAAAGATACAAAAGAGAAACTCTATGGAGACCAGGAGTTCCGTGTCACTGTGAGATTCATCCTGGCAGCTAACATCTCCCTGTGATATTATTACAAGAAGGAATGAAAATAAGACTGGAAAGTAACTGGGTAGAATCAGAATTAACGTTAGTTTTGTGGCATTTTACTATCGTGGCAGTGTTCATTGATTCAGGTCCAAAGCAGTCAAATTTTAATGCTGTTTAAATTATGTTATATTCTTCATGTCATCTTTTTCACTTGGTATGTCAATTCTTCACTCTCCATATGTTGCACCTGATAAGGAACATTAAAATTTATTGTTTTGAGACCCAAAAAAAAGAGGTTTGTTTATGGTCTTCCGACTGACCCAATTTTGTCCTGCTGAATCGATTTTTTGTTTCTTTGTTTTAATATTAAAAAATCAAACAATTTTTAAAAGGTTTTGTTGACGTTTTCCAATGATATTGATACAATACTGAAACCCCCACCCCATAGTAACACTGACCTACCAACTTAATTTTGTGTTTATGACCGTACAGCATTTCCCCCTCCTGTTCATATGTCAATAAATGATCAAATATTTATGTAAAATCCTTAGTTAAATTTAAAAAATTTAAATACTTAAAAATTAATATAATTTTTTTTCAACATTCACATAAAGTTGTATGTGTTAATGAACATTATCTGTTTGTTAGAAAAGTGATGAGTCCAGCAAGGAGCCGGCTGAAGTCCATGATGCTGATGGCGATGTTCCACCAGATATGATCCCTCTGCCCGGGGAAGCACTGTGTCCTCCGAGCGAGATCCCGCTCCCGACTGAAGCCATTCCACTACCACTGAGCCCCGAAGACAGCCCAGTTCGGGAAGCAGACGTCGCGAGAGAAGATCCACGCTGGGCGCGGGCTTCGTACGGCTCGTGGGAAACAGTCAAAGTGGAAGAACCGTTAGTACAGTGCTCATTCTTAGTTGTGTGGTATTTTTAGATAAACATCTGGGCCTGGTTGTTCGAATCCTGGGTTAACATAACCACTGGTTAACACTAATCATGGGTTAAATTCCATAACCTAGGGTTGGCTAATCACAGGTTAAAAGCTTGGTTATGGTATATTTAACTCGTAGTTAGCGCTAACCAACGTTTGAACAACGCAATTTGTAATCAGTAGTTAAATTTAACTCATGGTTAGGCTCTTAACTCAGGGTTAGCGCTAACCCAGGATTCGAACAACCGGGCCCTGCATCATTGAATTAATGAGAATCACCATTTTGGTGCGGAAAACGCGATCCGTGAGTACAGCATCATCCTTAGTTGACAGGTGTGTTATAGTTTTAGATAAATATTTGCACCATATTTCGTGGCAATGGTTTCTGTTCCGCTACATCTCCAGACAATAGATAGACTGTGTATTAACTATGGAGGTCCTAGTTTCAGCGATTGATTTATACATTGTAGACTGAGCAATTTTACGTAGTATTATTGTTGTTATTGTTAGTCATATAAATATAATAAATGTATGCAATAAGTATATAAACAAGGTCAGGGTTTTCTCTTTAAAGAGAATCGCATTTTTAGCGCGATAAGCGTGATCATGCGATGACATAGAGAAGTGAGTTATATGCAAATTCATTTGCTTGAATTTCATTTGCATAAACACAGAAGAGAAAGCGCTGGCCTTGTTTTTCAACATAATTGCATAAATTATTATAAACACCAACAGAAATTTTAAAGTGTTATTATATTGCATGTTTTACATCGTACAAATAACTGCACAAAACCAGCAACCAAATAGTTCTAACACTTCTAAGGTTGCTGTTATTGTCTGCAGATGCAGCAGAGTGGAAATATTTGGTGTAAATTTTGGTGATTGGGGATCTTTAATAGCTTATTTACGATCCTTCAACCTCTTGAAGATGCCAAACCAGTGATATCTGTATACGCTGTTTTTACATTTGTTTGGTTCGTTCAACAGTGTACCGAGGGCAGGACGTACCGGTAGTCTAGAGGTAGAATGTCTGCCTGTGGCGGGATGGGTCGAAGGATCGATCCTCCACAGCGCAAATCATTTTATGGACTATTTTCCTTTCCAGCCAGTGGTACATGACTGGTTTATCAAATTCTGTGTTGTGTGCTATCCTGTCTATGGGATAGTGCACATAAAAGACCCCTTGCTGTTTTTTGGTACAAGTAGCCCATATAGCGACGACAGCGGGTTTCCTCTGAAACCATATGTCAATATAACTAATAACAGCTGATTTATAATCAATGTATTCAAGTGGCGTTGTATAACAAACTTTTATATATAAAGGGGAATAATTTGTAAGATTTCTAGTGACTCAGTCAGCTTAGTCATTTTGTACCCGATGTATATCGTAAATGTTGTTCACAAGCGTTTAACAATTAATTAAGGCTACTGAATCATTTGATTTAAGTGAAAGTAACAACAACATACCACATACAATGGAAAAATATGCAGATAAACAAGAATCATTTCTATAATTAGTGTACAGATGCTACTTGCCAATCTAACAGATGACTCATTAGTAATATAATCACTTTATAACAATCAATGGGAGACAACTTTTCCACTTAGTTTTAGCAATAAATATGTAAAGCTAAGACAGAAAACTGAATTACAAAATAACTATTTTAACAATAAACAGAAATAGGTCAACACTGGTTCAAGACAATAATGCCCAATTAATATAACTACTGCTGACTTACGCTTTAGAAACAACAGCTGGAAAAGATGGAGGATCATTAGGAGAGGGAAAAAGGCATTCAGGTGCACGTCAAAGGCATAGCCCCACTCCACGTCTTGACCTCTAGGTGGCGATGTTATCATATATCGGTTTGTTAAGAACCTGCAATAAAAGATCACAGTAGTCATAATAAATACACATGCCAGGCTTATGTTAATGACAACAGATATCTGTTCATGTGATACAGTTAAAATACTAACTATTAATAATAAAACTAGTATCTAATATGTTACTTACTACAGTTAAACATGTATAAACTGACCAACCATGGGAGTAAAAAAATGGAAGACAAAATTTGTGTTTCCACAATTATTTTGTATTACATACAACCTCTAGAAGTGAATATATTGACATAATTAAGTCTATTGTTTGTATCGTATATTACAAAGAGTGCATCTTTAATATCATACTTACCACAATAAAGTGGCAATGCAGATTCCTACTCCAATACAGTCAACAAAAATAACCCAGAGAATAAACTTGACAAATCCAAGAAAATGCAGCTGCAGCACAACAGCAAAGCCAACTGACGATACTGAAAACAACCAATCATATCAGTCAATGCATTTTAAATTACAAATCTATCCAATCGAATCAGTCAAATCAGTTCATACTGCAATGATACTAACCTACCAAAACAGTGTCAATTATGTATCAATCAGGATATTAGCCACCATGATTATAAAACTAGACTCGAGTTACAAACTTCTTGGTCCTGTTCTATAAAGCAATCGTAGTGGCTTCTAGTCGATTATTTGGTCACAAAACATAACTATTAACACTTACAACTCTTTCAAAGCAATTTTGGGGTTATAATATACTCCGGTACATGTATCTAACATGGAAGCATTAAATAAATTTCACAACCTTATGTTGCTTGATGATATTAATAGTCACAAGAATATTTAAACTAAGAAACAACTATTACAACTACAATGTATGTGATTAATATTATTGTATGTTTAATTTTTACACAATTACAGACATTGCAGATTTAATTTCACCAAATTCAATTATCACTTTGAAACGAATACCTGACTATCATTATTGCCACCATCTTTGCATCGCCTATCTTTTAAATCTGCCTATGTATGGGCTGACTAATGAGAATAGCCACAACACGGACAATTGACAGCGATGTATATTTGACCAAATCATGTTCATCCACACCCTTTGTCCTAGACAGGCAGTCCAGCCTCCTGGATTGGGTTCCCAGGACAGCATGCGTGAACTTTTTACCTGACCTGACCTCATCCAGATTGGATTGCATGGCTATTGAATGTCAAAAATAGGTTAAGATTGAAACCAAAAACTTTATGGTCTCCTTACCGAGCAACCAAAAGCTTAGAAGCACCAAAAAAGCAGGATCATCTCGGGCCCATTGATCTTTGGTATCTGGAATGGGAAGTAAAATCGTGTCTCAATCATAATTATTAATAGTTGGAGTTAAAAGACCCTAAAACATTGACTTTGGTGCCAAACATTTCCCGAGACAATAGCATGACCTTGGTAATGTTTAAACTAATTAGCTGCAAGCTTTGGCGACGTATTCGTACAATTTACAAAAAGCAATTTTACATAATAATGTGACATTTTGAAATTTCTGTTGATATGCGGAGTATGTAACCAGTGTTTGTATAAAGAGTTCCTACTGGCTTCGGCTAGAGGGAATTTCCCTTTAGCTCAATCAGAGGATCCTGGTTCGCACCTCTCCAGTGGTGGTTGAGATACCTGTTACATATAGGGAACTAATACTTGTATGTACAACTATATATAACATAATACTCACGTTTTCTGTACTGAAAATTTCTGTATCTGAAAATATACAAATACTTACATTAGTTTTGTATTATTTTGCTACAACAAAGTTTGTTTTTTAAAGTCATGAAACATGTCAAATAAAACTACATTTTACATGTGGATGCGTGAATGGAATGATAATTGATAGGGGATAATATTGATGTACTTCATTGTTTATAATGTTACTTTTGTAGCAGTTGATTAGGTTATACATGTACATGTACTAACTACATTGTAAAATAACATTTGTAGCAACAGAATTTGAAAAATAATATGTCTGAGTTTTTGGGATATAATAATAATAATAATAATAATAATAATAATAATAATAATTAATAATAATAACATAGGTGAATCCGTATATAGATCATTAGTCACAAATCAACTTACACTTTCTGAGGTGAAACGAAAAGATATATCATTTGCCATAAAGCATATTCAAAATCCATTTGCTTGAATTTTAATAGTCTTCTGAAATATTTCTGTCTCTTAGAAGTTGCAGTTAACCGTGTGTCTTGCTGGTGAGATCTGCTGGTAAGGCCGTTGCCATAGTTACTAGGAAAAGGTGACAATGGTGGTGATCCTGATGGAGAAACTGGGGGAGAGGTCTTTGCGTAACTCGACATAGTGATGGTGACAGGCTGAGATGTTCTGCAAATATTAAAAAGTCATATAATATTGATCAGCATGCATTTTAGAAATCATGATGGTGCATTGGACTAATTATAAAATAATTAGTGTTTCATATAACTATGTAACTACCTTTTAATGTGACATAGTTGAATTTGCAATTATGTAATACAGTGGACTCTTGTCTTAAAACCATATTCTCTGTAATCTAGATCTCTGCATAAACCATTTCTAAAGTCCCGTCCAGCAACCATTTATCTCTTAGGTAAACATTCTGCATAATCTGGGTTCTGTCTTCTCCGGATGAAAAATCAAGAATGAAACAACCGTTCATGTATTAATTATCTCTGTCGGGTTGGGTTGGGTCATTTTTGGTGTGCTTCCATCAGAAAACTGTTCAAGCACACCTGTCATGGGCACAACC
>JAULBR010104011.1:0-10870 GCA_032355825.1 Melanodrymia aurantiaca | reverse complement strand
GTTCTAGTCCTGTTAGTTTCCGAGATATGGGATATTTTGCTGTAATGTGGCGGCCATTTTGAAAAATGGCCGCCACACTTCCCACGGGGCAAATCTGAGATGGCACTGTATCTTTTATCTTTAAAACCTATATGTAGACACCAAAATGAAGGTTCTAGTCCTGTTAGTTTCTGAGATATGGGATATTTTGCTATAATGTGGCGGCCATTTTGGAAAATGGCTGCCACACGCCCCACGGGGCAAATCTGAGATGGCACTGTATCTAAATTTTTATCTATTGGCCTGTTGAAGATGTGTACCAAATTTCATGCTTTTACCACAAAGTGCACGATTAACTTAAATTTTGGTCACTATCCGCTGGATTGTAGAGAATTGAGAAACAAAAATCCATTTCCATGTAGTTTGTTAGAAATTTTCACCATTTCACGTGAGATAGTTCGAAAAAAGGTGACCGTCTAATTAACAAAGTGCTAGTTCGGCAGAACTCTTCATAAAGGACTTTTGTTCACGTAATTAAGTAAATGAAAAGTATACCCATGCACAGTAATAAACAACTAAAATAATTTAGTACGTCTTTCTAGCAATATAACTTTTTTAGCACTTTACACAACAAATCAATTGCATATGTATGGTCATATGCAAATAACCAGAATATGGAAAATTCTCTGAAACAATTATCATCAATTACACTGGGTTTTTTGTTTTTGTTTTTAGGGAATTTAAAACAAATTTGGAAATAAATTAACTTTTTTAATGGCAGAATCAACATAATTGCTTATCAAGAATACATTAAAACAGAAATAATAAAATAAATGAGATTGTGAACGTGACATGTTTGACAATCAAATAAGGCTGTTTTGTTTGATTTGAAGATAGCAACAGTGTATATATACTTAAAAGGCAAAAGATGTGAGCATAAAAAATTGCCTCCAGCATCTTTAATAGTGACATTATTGTTAAATCATTATTGGGAATTATGAAATCATTATTGGAAATTATGCTAATGACTTTGATGTATTTCAGATAAAGACAGGAAAGAAAACGAAAAGACGCAGAGTCAGGCTGCAGATTCTACCTCTCAAGCTGGAGAACATCACTCAGATATGTGAGTTATTTCCCTTTATCAGTAAAACAGCAGTTTTATTTCCCAAACTGGAAATTATTTTATATGCTTACACCCAATTGAGATTCAAACACGTCTGTCCTGGACACACAGGTCCAGCTGTCTCGACAGCCTGTACAGGACAGAAGTGAGTGTCAGTATGAGAGATGAAAACCTGCTACTCTATTTAATAAGTAGTAAGGAGTATTTTAATGCACTTGCCACACGCCTTTGTTAACCAGTAGTGAGACACTAGTCAGTGTACGTTGTGCATACCTATCTTCCCATTGAGACTTGAGAAGTCCTCATTAGTATTGGAGCCGGTACTGCGAATAAATTTACATCGCCTTGAACGGGAATCGAACACAGTACCTACCAGGCTTGCCTTTAATATGAAATAAGTAAATTTATTTGTTTAACAGCAACTGGAGGTCGTCACTCTATTGCTGTTTCCAATTTTTCAAGGCAGCAAATTCGTCCTCCCACTGTGACAGCAGATTCTATCTCCCAAAATAGAGCGCATCATTGTTTGCTGCTTGTTGGCCTCACTATTGATGCAGGATACATCGTCCTATATATTAGTTGATGTATACTTTAATGAAAATAAGAACTCATTTAGGGTGTTAAATTCATGATATATTAATGTGCAGGTGCGATGTATATCAGATCAGATTATCTGCTATGCTACTGATGATTAGTTCACATTTTCTTTGTTTTCAGTGAGGATATGATTGTTCAAGAGGAAGCTTACCAGAAGGAAAATGAGGTTTGTGAAAGAAACTTTAGTGATCTATACTCAGTTTTACTCTGTGACAAAATTATTACATAAGTTACCAAAATTCTAATTTAGCTCCTTTTATCCTGCAACCACTGTTGCTATTGATAGTTTATGATGACCGATTAAAGCAAAGTCATAACCTGCTACTATACGATTATGACTTTTGACGTCACACACTCACGGGACTACACAAAAAAGTGACGTCACAAGAAAGTTTGTTTACGAGTACCAAACGTATAATATATTGAAAAGAAACGGTGATAATATACTTAATTAACCCACCATTTGTTGGCTTACAGGATAATGATAATAACCAGTTAATGACGTTGGTTATCGGCTTTATCCTGTTCAGGATGAATGGGTAATTCCGCTCTGCAAGCCTCACGGAATTCCCCATTCTTACCTTCACAGGATAAAGCCGATAACAAATGTCATTATCAAGTTATTCTCTATTTATAGGAATCAATATAGTAAATAGTGTTTGTCATTAAAAATAATTGTTTCCTTTTTCTTTTCCAGGACATCGATAGAATGAATAGCGATGTCAG
The DNA here is from genome assembly GCA_032355825.1 of Melanodrymia aurantiaca. Taxonomy (NCBI): domain Eukaryota; kingdom Metazoa; phylum Mollusca; class Gastropoda; order Neomphalida; family Peltospiridae; genus Melanodrymia; species Melanodrymia aurantiaca. The sequence goes on along the minus strand of JAULBR010104011.1, from coordinate 8,442 downwards.
TCCTGAAGTTGTCAGTGGCCAGTGGAGTCCGCAGTCATCACATGCAGGATCAGAGGAAGGTGAAAGAAGATCTCCAGTACGAGATACTCATACTGATAAACATCTTTCTCCAGAGCATGTTGAGTCAGATGGAGAGCTTGTAGAATCGGATGTGGAGGCTCAAGTGGTTGGAGACCAGGATGTGGAGGGTCAAGTGGTTGGAGAGCAGGTTGTGGTGCAAGGTGAAGGCCAACACGAAGGTGATGATGATGGGGAATGGTCGTCACAAGATGAAGGTTCAGATCAGATGGCCACTGACACAGGAGATGAGATAACTGAGTCGGTGAAAGGCAAACTAACCAATACGGACTCCATGTCAGACTCACTCATCCCCGTCCTCACCAAGAACCAGATGGAACTTCTTGAACTCCAGATGAGAGCAAAGGCTATAAAAGCAATGTTGAGTAAAATGAAAAAGTAAATCATTTCAAATGATAGAAATGTATAAATTTGACTCGAGCAGAGTGATATTAGTCATGTGCAGATGACACTTTTTGGTCTATACGAAACTGTTCCGGGCCAGTTTGTTTGGAACCAAACGTGCTCACACTGGCATTTTTGTTGTCCAATTTGATCCCATAGAAAACATCGAATCAGGTCCAGACCAAAAAGGTGTAGTGCTCTACGATTCATGCTTTGTATCATTCTGGTCGCCAGCGCAAGCTTTGATACATTAATGTAAAAATGTGTTTGAATGCGTACCTTTTCATGTTCAAGATAAAGATTATATTTGATTCCAAAGATTTGACATTTTGCATTGCAGTGATGTAGACATCATCAAATGAAAACGATATGTACATGAAAGCACACACTGTGAAGCAATATGTTATATGTTTTATTGACATGCACTCTTTAAATAGAAAAATCAGTTGAAAAAATATGATTGGTGCTACAGTTGCTTTAACTGTTTTCTCTATACATTGATGTTGATGTACGAATTGTGGACACTTTTACTCTATTGTTAATGTTATTTTCTTTCTGAACATATTGCCCTGGTTATTTTACATTCCATACTAAAACATGTATTGTCAGTATATGTAGCATGGAATATGTTCATGTTTCTAGATCATTTCTTTTCTTAAGATTACATCAGACTGTTGAAAGAGAAAACTTAATTTGTGAAGTAAAACTGATGGCCAAAGCTAATTACAGTTGATGGAGTAGAAATAGAATTGGTGGGACAGAGAAATTGAGAAAGTTGTCATCTTCTACGAATCGTTTATCAAATTCCGTGTTGTGTGCTATTCTGTCTATGGGATAATGCACATAAAAGACCCCTTGCTGTTTCTTGGTAAGAGTAGCCCATGAAGTGGCAACAGCAGGTTTCCTCTGTGACCATGTGTCAATATAACCATGAGTCTGATTTATAATCGATGTGTTTCTAGTGATGTCGTGAAATAAAACAAACTTTACTTTTACTTTTCTTCTACAAATCTAACCTCATCCATAAGGGGATATTACTGTTGAATTCTCTAACTAAGGTGTCCAGCATAGTAGTTGTGTTTAGTTATGAAAATTAGAAACAAAAATAATTAGTCAATCTGTTAGAAATATGATCAGTTAATTAAGTTACTGGAAACATTGTTATTTTGGAGAGCCTTAGCATGGAGCTGTACCATTTATTCATTTCATAGGATAACTTAATTTTGCATCCTTTAAGGAACTTTAACTGCTATGGCAGTTTCCTTGTTGATATCAACCATTCAGAAAATGTTTTATGATATTACGTTAACACACAGAATTAGTTTTATCATTTTGATCATGCTGGTGCAGATCTGTGACAACGTGATTAGAAAATATTATTAAATGCAGGAGTAGTTTCACTCAACAGGGCAATGAACAAATTAATGAGTCATTGCAGTTAACCAGATATTATTTACGAGAGGAGATTCTGCATTTTCGCTTCGTTTTTTATTGGATTGTAATCATACTGAGAATATTTTGTAAATTTTCACATTCATCTTTGTAAAAACAAATTGCCATTTCCATACACTCTCTATTCATGATTTATGTTTACATATTGTCGCGTGTGAGCCAGAAGAATACCATCCATCAAAACGTATTTTAAAGAAGCCGAGATTATGAAGAAAAACTGATTTTTTTTTACAGTAGTAAAGAGGTCATACATGTAGTTGTTTTGGTGTAATGGACAAAAAGCAAATCGGAGGAAAGTCGTATGTAGCAGTTACGTCTATTTTACGTGTATAAACTACCTTATGATAAATTTTGTGATTTCATATCTGTGATTCACTTACAACTTTTAGTTTATAAATCTTTTGGTGACATGTAAAAAGGCTGGAGATTTTTAATATATAAAACAAAAACGTTTTAAGTCGTATATGCCACTTACTACCTTCTATCTCTCATGCGACAGTATGTACAATGTTATTCTATGCAATTAAACAAAAACTTACAAGTCTGTGTCGGGTTATTTATTATTTACATTCGTACACATGTTGAGAAGCGGGATGTAGCTCAGTGCAAGGGTACACCTGAGCATTTTGAGGTCAAAGGATTTATCGTCCGTGAACCCATTGCGTTATTAACTATTCCAACAATAAACGACTGCCATGGCATGTGCTCTCAGGTCTGGGAAATCGGACATAAAAGATCCCTTCCTGCTACTTGTTAAGAGTAACCTATGTGGTAGCAGTAGATTTCTCCTGAGACTGGTGACATTTTAAATCACACATTTGAAGTGATGATTATTAATCAATGTGTTCCAGTTGTGTCGCTAAACAAGCCAACTTTATCTTTATCATACCGTTCAGGACGTAGGTAGTATGGCAGTGCAAGAGCTTCTGCCCGAGGCTCTATGGATTGAAGGATCGATCCTCGGGGGATCTGTTGGGTTATTTCCAAAGTCCTAGTGCTCCAAGACTTGTCTATCAAAGGCCATAAGATTAAGATGCCCCTCCCCATACCACTACATCTGACGACATTTAGCAGTATAACACTTCGACAAGTCTGTTCTACCTGATGAAGCCGCCTCTTAAAGTTTGTGTTGATAGTTACACAAAAAACGTGTTCTGGAAGTAGCTTACTAGCTGCGCTGCAGGTTTGCAAATGATGGTCATCAAGCACTGGAGAAAGGTCTTCGTCACCTTGTTGACCTTACGTGGCATCCAACATGTTGCCTGGCTACATTACCAGCCAGTTTGCTTTCTGTCACATACGGGACATCATGCTTTAAGATGCCTTCAGCTCCTGCTTATCTTTGCTAGTCGGAATATACCATCATATACCAGTATAATTATATTGATAGACTCTTATTGAATGTTCTTTGGCTAGCGAATATAATGGCTCCTGCATACCTGTATAAAACAAACGTGACTCAAAATATTGCATATACATGTAATTGTTTTTAAAAATTTGCTAATTCAGTCATGTCTATGACCACACTGCAACTATAACCAAATTAACCGTGACATACATGATACATTTACCAACTTGTTTCATTACAATAATTATTATGATGGCGTGTTCTGTAATAAAATCTCTATCTCTAGCAAACATTGAGTATAGCGTAGAGTGGAGTTTGAGTGGAAATAATTGTTTTTAAATTTCGGTATGAAAATGTAAACTGATACAAATGTCAGTTATTCTTCAGTTATTAATTAATTTTACTGGAATGATTGAACTGCTTCGCTATATTCCCTTGTTTCAAGTATTATCTGGAATTCTGATCTATATTCATAGATAAAAGGCGATACGGCACACGTTATACACGTGGGATTGTTGCTTATCTACTTTATTTTCCACATTAAAAAAACAGTCGCTAATTTCGCATAAGTCCGTCTGATATTATCTGTTGTACGACTTGTAATAATATAGCCATTTTTTTGTTTGAGAATCGTGCATAATGTTACATTTCTGTCGTATCAGATATTAATAAATGACAATACCAGTATATTTTATATGAATTATCCATGTCTTCTGAATTAATATCTAACCAGGAAGTGTATGCCAGATTTAAGTACATGTAGTTTAGTCTCTATAAGAACCTGGCGCGTACTAAATCAATAAATCATATTTCATTCCACTTTGTAAAGTTATTAACAATTAGTACATTCCGATATCATGAAGTCGTATCAAAACTCATATATCCCCATAATAATCATTATTATTATTATGGTTTTATAGTTGCAGAACAAAAAGATAAATAATTTTCAAAGGTTTCGCTTTTATAATTATTAATTGTTCGCTTTCCCCATAACAATTTATACTATTTTGCTATAGTCCTCGTCACAACATTTGTAGTATGTTTTTCGTAGATAAGTTTAATTTCGTTTAACGTAGAAAAAAAAAGATAAACATTTTATTTATTTTTTTAAAAGTCCCATTTTTGTGTCCAAATTATATAACTTTAGGTCAACAACCAAAAATATTTTAATGCAAATACATAAAAAAAATCGTCAGAAAAATCCAACGTCGGCCATTAAAAATAGTAGATTTTGTTCAACCAATCTATAAAAAATGAAACGGGCATTTTTCAAGAATGGTGAAATGTGACAAACATAGTGACTCAACCATTGGTGACGTTTTGTATAGTTCATAAATTATTTCAACAGTTGAACGCTGCTATTCCAATGGAGATTGTTTACGAAGCGGTGCAGTGCACTCTTTGTCTACTATATTAGTTAGACGTAGCACATCCCACGAGCATCCGATGGCGTGGTCGAAGGATCGATCCTCCTCAGTTAGTTTCCGTTCCAATGATCCACGACTGGTCCATTAAAGGCCATGGTGTGTGCTAACCTGTCTGTGGGAAGTGTTAAATCAGTAAGAGTAGCCTAGATATGGCGGCAGTGGTTCCCTCTGTGTCCAAGTGTCGATAAAACGGTGCATTTGACATCAATAACCGCTGATTAACAATCAATCTATTCCAGTGATGTCGTTAAACAAACTTCAAATTAAACTTTCTTTGCCTATACATGTATACAACCGTATCAATTACGTATCATATTAAATGAGATTGAAATATAGGCCACAATCAGTGTCAATTACAGTGCGAGAAACCAGTGCATGATCAGTATTAATTGTGGTGTGTGTGTGGTTTGGATGGAAACCCGTGCATGATCAGTATTAATTGTTGGGGGGGGGGGGTGGGTGTTGGGGTGGAAACCAGTGCATGATCAGTATTAATTGTGGGGGGGGGGGGGGAGGTTGGGGGTGGAAACCAGTGCATGATCAGTATTACTTGTACTGAGGACTCTAGTGTCCAGTTACAATATATACAGGGAGAGAGACGATTGAGTTCATTATGGCGACGACACCAGTGTTGAATTGTGACGGGGATTCCAGTGGTAGAATGAGAACAGTGCATACTCGGAGACTAGTCTCATAAATATAACCATATTATATTATTGTCAAATGTCCCACTAGGCATCGAAATGGATTTGTATTTTGGCGAATATTATTAATACATCTAAATCTATAATTGTAGACGTGTTGTATTTGTTTCGTGTAACACGGCACTATAGTGTTTCAATGTACAGGCTATACATTAAAACACCCAAGTACGGGGAAGTGGGTAAAAACGGCAGATCTAATTAACGTATATAACTAATGACGACTACAAACAGTTTGATTGGTTAGCAAACATCAATGCACGTGATTGACACGAGAAAATCAGAACTACGAACTAAAAACCAAATCCTGCTACAAGAATTAGATTATCTTAAATCTGCGAATAATAATCTAATAGTGAGTGCAAGCCTCGATCCAAGTAATAAAACAAAAATCTATTGATCACAAATGTGATTGTACTCAACTAATATCGTGACCGAACTAAATATAATTTATATTGCCAACTAAATGGAGTTGCAATAATTAAACTTAACTCAATCTCAATCGGTTGACGTAGCGCGGCCTATACAGTAGAAAGAGCGTCATACCGGTGTAAAACGAATAGATTAGAAGTCCGCAAGAATGCAAGTCCGCAACTCAGGCCTGAATATCTAGGATTATTAGTCCAAACTGGCACAAATAACCATTACTGAAACAAATTGATGGATACTTAAATATTTTTGAAGGTATAAGTGGAAGTACCCCTACCCATTGAGCCTTGGTTCAACAAAAGCCATGGTATGTACAGTCCTGTCTGGAAAAAGTGCATATAAAAGATCCCTTGCTACTTATCAATTCTGAGTAGCGGGTTTCCTCTATCATACTAACACTAACGTTTGCTCTAGACAGGCAGACGAGGCAGCTGGACTGCGTGGCAATGACAGACGTGCTTGAACCTTAATTGTATATAAGTAAGTTATAACTAACTAATTGAAGGTCTCCGTAGTGCAGAGGATAAACGCGTCGGGTTTAAGACTAGTAGGAACCGGGTCCGAATCCCAGTACCGGCTCCAACTCAGAGTGAGGGCTCCACGAGGCTCAATGGGTAGGTGTACTTCTATTTACACCGGCCAGTGTCCACAACTGGGTCAACAAAGGTGCTATGTACAGTCCTGTCTGTGAGTAAGAGCATATATAAAAGATCCCTTTCTACTCATCAATAGTAGTAGGTTGTCCTCTATCATACTAATGCCCGGCGCAGACGAGCGTTTTTTAACGCAGGCGTCTTGCGTTAAAAAACGCATATGTACGAACGCAGTAAAATCGCATCGTGTGCGACCCCCTCTGCGTTGCGTTTTTTAGCGCTGGACAAGCAGTCGAGGCAGCTTGATTGCCTGACCATGACAGACGTGCTTGAACCTTAATTGGATATAATAAGTTATAACTAACTAATTGAAGGTTAACGCATCGTGCTTAAAGCTGGTAGGTACTGGGTTCGAATCCCATTTATGGCATACGGGATTTTTAATCCCAGTACTCAGAGCGAGTTCTCCGCAAGGCTCAATGGGTAGGTATACTTCACCTTACACCAAAAGTGTCCACAACTGGTTTAACTAAGGCCGTGGTATTTACTTACCTGTCTGTGGGGAAAATGCATATAAAAATTAATATCCATTGCTACTTGTCAAATATGAGTAGCGGGTTGCCTCTATCACACTAACACTAACTTCTGTTCTGCATGGACAGAGTGTCGAGGCAGATGCACTGCGTGATCCTGGCAGACATGCTTAAACCTTACTGGGATATAAGCACGTAAAGAGGTTATAACTAACCAATTAGACAACACGTACGGCGCAAAAGTGACAAAATGTTCATTTCTCGACACTACTACTGAAAATTAACGTACACCTGAATGTAACTTCAAATTAACTGCCGATATAAACAAAAATGTTTAACGAAGATCTATCGGACTATATAGAGTTTTGGGTGTTTGCGATTTCAGTTCATGCACTCGTTGTGCACAGCTAGAGACATGTAGATAGATGTTCTCAAGCCCTATCCATAAAATCCTATAACCTTTACCAGCTTTCTGGATTCCTATCCAGAACAGCAAGTTTACACGAATCTTAATTGGATATGTTATAGAGGATACTCCCGAAGTGTTTTGCGATATCATAAATTATCAGCCATATTGACAAAAACAAATGGGGGCCATCTTGAAAAATATACAACTTCGAGTTTATGGATTTCTGATTCCCGAAGTTTTATGCTTGCTTCACAAAATATACTATTTGGTCATTCCGCTCTCAACTATATGCATTACAAGTTGCAATCTATCATACTGAAGAACCCGCTGCCACGAGGCAAAAACGGAAGATGTCCAACCAATCTGTCAGATCGAGGGACCTTCTGTCACAATGCTGGGACGAATGGCAAACACGTACATTTGGCTATATTAACTAATAACCATCAAAATGTCTCCTCGCCGTTACTGTTGAACTTTAACTCTCAAATTAAGGTCAGACGTTCAGGGAACTATAATGGCGAAATAACCAAATTGCCTTTCAATTGTTCGAGTGATATTAGACATTACGGGATTTTCTACTGGGAACGTTATAATGTTACTGCGTTTGTTATGGAAATTTACAATAAATATTTATAGCTAACATTTGAAGTTTACAACACACTAATAGAAGATAATGGATCTGCGGCGGGAACGGATATAATGACGACAGTGCTTGTCGTTTAACTCAAATAATGTCGTCTGCTTCTGTATTGTTAACAAATCTATGGTATTTGCCAGACTACACTATTAATGCAAATAGAACATTTCCATGAATATATTTGTGCCTACAAGCTCGCTGTATATGGGATGCAAATGGTTATAGCTAGTCGTGTGTTATCTTAAACATTACTGATAGAGTTTCCTCTACATCGTCTTTCTCTTTTTATCGCACTATTTATTTGCTTTTACATAGAATGAACGTCTGCTAGTGAAGTACTCCCTGAAACGAAGCCTACAATCCCTGTACTGGCCCTGTTCACCATCTACAGTTGTTAACTTCACAGTATAACACTCACTGTTCACCATCTACAGTTGTTAACTTCACAGTA
>JAULBR010104000.1:0-10871 GCA_032355825.1 Melanodrymia aurantiaca | reverse complement strand
TGTCTGACGTCCAATAACCGCTGATATATAATCAATGTGTTTCTAGTGGCGTCGTTAAATAAAACAAACTTTACTTTCATGCATTGTACAGGGAAGAACAACTGAATATAATAGATCAAAGCGCTTAGTTAAACAGGTAAGGAGTAGTGGCCCACTGGGCTTTATGTCTTAGGGGGAGCCTCTGATAGTGTAGTTATTTAGCTAAGTATGATCAGAAAAGAAATTATTTTTATTACATCTAACACATTTCAGCAGCTCGTCATGATGTGAGACACATGGAACAACTTGGTAGAAAAGTCGAGCAGCAACAAATGAAGTTGAGAAAAGCTCAACAAAAACTAGCAAAAGAGAAAAAACAAAGAGGTTTGTTAAAATCGTATTAATATCGTTGTTAGTGTGAGACTATATATAGTATATAGTAAGATACTAGAATTTTGGTATGGTAAAAGTAGAATTATTGCTAGGGTAATAGCATTTTTATTATTGTTTTTTTCATTCCAACACAGAACTCCTGTTTACATTTGAATTTGCTTCAGCCACAGTTAAGAATAGGCAAATGTTACAAAACGTTATAAATGACTATATTACAAACAGTTGAAAGTGATAATTGTATTTTTAGGTGATGAAGGAGATCAAGAAAAGGAGTACACCAAGTTAGTTAGTCTTCTTCCTGCTGAGGTCATCATCGGCAATGGAGAGGTACCGGTCTCTCAGATAGCCTGCGGTCAACACCACACAGGTAGGTGCTGTGCTGCTGTATGTGCTTAATTAACCCAGCAGGAACATGAATATTCATATAGCTGTATCAACACATTTCACTTGTTTTAAATTGTAGTATCAGTCAGTTTTACTTGTTTTATACAGTAGTTTATGCAAGTAAAAACCTAGTTTCCAAAATGCTTTGTCTTTACCCTTTTTACATGATATCAGCCAACAACGGTCCATGTATATAGCAACACATTTACCTGACAAACTTTTACATTAGCGTTAAATCGCTTTGCAGGCATCTTCTATCACATAGACTACATTATTAATATATGCATTGACATGTAAAACAATTGATTGGATGTCTGATGTTTTTATAAAAACTTGAATAATTGTGTAAAATACACTCCATCTACGCAAGATCATACAAACAATAACTTTAGTCTGGAAAAGGGTTAATACTCTTAACACTTTTCATGTTTTCAGTTGTTCTACTACAGAATGGTGATGTGTATACGTTTGGGAGTAATCACCAAGGACAGCTTGGACAAGGAGATGTACATATCAGGTAAACTATGTTATGGACAGGTTGTCAAACACTTTTACCATGCTTTGAATTCTCATTTGTGATTATTGAAAAGACCATGTGTCTAGGTGCAGCTATCACAATTCTATAGGCTATTGTTTCCCTTACATGTTAATTGAAATATGTATGTTGTATTTATAATTTGTTAATTATAGGGGATGCCCAACCAAGGTGGCTCTTCCCAATACAGCTGTTCAGATAGCAGCAGGCAGTCACCATACAGTTATTCTGCTCAACAATGGTCAAGTCTTCACTTGTGGCAATTTTCAGGTTTGTATATTTATGACGTAATCCTTCTGTGTTTTACGATTTGGCGGTGTATATCTGTGGTTTTACCATTCCAAATTTAGTGTACTTAGTGACGCGTTAGTGGAGCCAATAAAATGGAAAACAATTCTAAGGTCGCTGCTATTGTATGCAGATGCAGCAGAAAGGAAATATTTGACTTCAGTTTTGGTTATGGTTGTTTAATGTTTGCTGAGATGATTTGAGTTTTTGTTGTGGTTCACAGAAAGGATCGTTGGGTAGATCTGGTTCTGAAGACTCTGTTGTGAAGAGTAAGAAGAGTCACTGGTACGCCACAGTCGGTCCCGTTCCAGGAGTCGGTGAGCAAGCTATTTCTTCTTTACACACTTTTTAACATTGCATAGCTTTTTGCAAAAATTTGTTTTAACTTATTATGTGCTTATATCCAATTAAGTTTCAAGCATGTCTGTCCTGGATACACAGTACAGCTGTATCGACCGCCTACCCAGGAAAGAAGTTAGTGTTAGTATGAGAGAGGAAACATGCTATTAAATTTTTTATAAGCAGTGCTCAAGGATTCTTTTACATGCACTCCCATATACCACAATTGGGATTTGAACACAATATCTACCAGTCGACCACTTCACTATGGAGGCTGGTTTGACAATATTTTACTGATTTCTTATATAGTTTCCATCAACTAAAAAACAATGACTACAGTATTCGTATTGGAAGAACTTATAATGTGTTTTACCTCTGAAAAGGTAGTAGTTTCTATTCCAAAATATGTTTTGTGTGTTTAACCATAATGCAACAAATTAATTTTCCCTTTCATAATACTTAACCTCACCTCTCTTTAAATGCATTCTCCCATTACCAAGTGGTCGTGCGAGGTCAGGTTAAGTAATCTTCATGATTAGGGGAAAACAATTAAAGTTTTCCTATATTTTAATATTAACATTGTCCGTTGATTTGTGTTTCAGGTGTGAGGTTTGGTCGCCGAGCTACCTGGATTGGAGCAAATGGAGATCAGACATACATGAGGATTGACGAGTCACTGATAAATGCTCACAATCTTGCTAGATCTAATATATTTGCAAGTCAGACATGTATTGGTATGTATGCTGTTTAAAAAAATATAGTGATGTAGAATTCAATTTAACCAATTATACAGTCAAACCTGTTTGGCCGGCCGCCTGTTTTATACAATCACCTATCTTAAAGGGTCATCATAATATTCTCCCAAATCATCAATTTAATTACAAAAGACCTGTATTAAGCAGCCACTTGACTAAGAGGACAGTAAAAACACTAAATATTTGTATAGTTTATCTTCATAGTTTACATTTTCACATGCCTGTTTTTGTTTAAAACTGTTTTGTCACGATGTTTGTAGAATATGAAAGTAATCCTTTTTAGCAAACTTGTAAAACAATGAATGAACATTATCTGAAACCTAAATTGTTAATATAAGTTAACATTTTTTATGGTCATGCATTTTTGTTATGTCCTACTTATTTAAGCCAGCTGTTTTTCTAGATAGTCACTGATTTTGTTGTCAAATCTAATGTATATTATTCGCTTTACACTTGTGTATCAGGTCTGATTCCGAAGGGTGAAGACAATTCCGGCATGATGAGATGCCTCATGATACAGAAGGCTGACGGCAGCTGCAAAAGGTTAATTGTATACTTTATGATTTTTAAATACTTCAATAACAATACTGAAGTTGTGAGCCTGCTTATTTTATTTCATTTAAAAGGTCCCTTGCTGTTATTTGAAGGAGAGTGGCCTTTGTGATAAAATGTCGATATATCCGTATGTTTGACATCCAATAACCGCTGATTTTCTAATTGGTGTGTTATTTTTATCATTCATCAGCACATGCTAACAACGATTTTGTGAGAATTTTTTTTTAATTCTTTTTCATGGATAAATAGTCGCTAAGATTTTGGTTTGTGTGTATCTGTTCTAAAAACATTTCTATTTATTAGTGGGTTACGGCAAGTTCAGTTCCTTGTTCTGAGATTAGTAAACCTATTAACAATCTGTTTTGTGTTTACAGTTTCAGTGACGGTGGTCAAGCTGATCTCAGCAATCAAGCAGTTTGTCTCGATCCAGTCCATGATGTTCTTTGGGGGTACGTTCTTCAACATAGTTATTCATTTACTTGCTATTCAATTTAAAAAAAATAATTTACATTTAAAATTTTTATTCAACTTATAATATTAGAGTACGTTGATTTATATTTACAATATTTGAAATGCAGAAATAAAACTGAAAAACATTTCCTTTCAAGAACCATTTTACTAATAAAATGTATTTATAAAAACCCATTGTTTTACTGGTCACTATACTACAAGTGACTTATTTAATTATATAGACATTTTTTATTCCTGTTAATTTGTTTGATTTTGACAGTTAACGTAACGTTGAGAATTTTTACATTGCGTGTTTTTAAAAAATTATGTGGTTTTAGAGACTTTATTTTAACTATATAATTATTTTTAATCAAAAGGTACAATCCAGTAACACATAAAGTGAACTGCTACAATGTATTGTCGACTGAGGCCCGAGATCTGAAAGCTGTGAACCCTAGTTACTGCAATCACTTCAGTCCGGAGATTGCTGTTCCGGTCAGAATTGGTACTGTTGCCACCAGATCTCACTGTGCTCTACATATGCTGAGTAAGTTTCAAACACAAATGCATTTAACTTTCTCTGTTTTTAATGCATTTAACTTTTTCTTTTTGAGATTCTACTTATCTTCATGCCAGCAAATCATATGAGTTTTGTGATTAAGAACATGTTCAAATAGATTAGTTTTGGTAAGAATACTGTTAAGATTCATTAAAAAGATTGTCATTGCAGTATGGCAAAAATACAATTTTCTGTCGGTATATGGCTTGTTACCTGTACGTATGTAACTTGTAAGCCCATACATATGTAACGCACAACATCATCGCTCTACCGATTTCATTTATCATCCGATTTTCATGAAACTTGACATATACAAACACAATCATGATATGTTGTTTTTCTTTCAGGTTGTTTGGACACTCTGACCGTCTGTCAGCAGCTGAATATGACTGTAGTTGAAGAAACCAAGGAGAAACAGTCGAGTTCAAAGATCTATATCAAGGAAGACTACTCTATTGTGAACCGATTTGACAGTACGTAGACACTTCTTACTGCCATCAGTTTTTACTAAAGCAGATTGTATTTATTTGATAATTCTTAATAAAATATAAATATATATTATTCATCTAGTCTTAGTGTTCCGTGTACATACATATGTCATTTTTTTATTCATAAGAAAATTCACGAGTTTGTTTTATGCTATTTTTAGAAGCATTTTTTCTGTAGTTGTCTTTCTATTTTGAGAATATTGAATTAATGATTTTAGTAATACTTCTGTGATTAAAGTCTTATTTCCTCAAAATTAAGCCAAACGTTTTTGTTTCTGTGTACATTTTGTCACTTTTATCTTACCATTTTTTATCTTATAAGTTATATATTGTAAGTAAATTTATGATGCAAAATAACTTTGGAAATGCTATTAAAAAAAATTTAAAAAAACGTTTTGTGTGGCCTTTCATATTCTGTATTATAACATCCATGTTTCCATAACAGGTCATGGTGGTGGCTGGGGTTATTCCGGTCACAGTGTAGAGGCAGTGAGATTCAGCTGTGATACAGACACACTTCTGGGAGGATTTGGACTATTTGGTGGAAGAGGAGAATATGTTGGCAGAATCAAGGTGTTTACGCATTTCTGTAAATTGTTATTGCTCAGTGTAAGGTTCAAGAGGTCCAAGGATCGATCATCCTCAGTGGACATATTGGGCAGTATCCTGTTCGTGACTGGTTCATCAAAGGCTGTGGCATGTGCTATCTTGTCTGTGGGAAAGGGTATAAAAAGACCCATTGCTGTTATTCGATAAGAGTAGCTTATGTGATGAAAGTGGACCTCTAAACTGGATCCAGTGCTGAATGAGTACGGAGTACGAGTTCAACCTGAGTCAAAGTTTAATTGTTGAGAAAATTGTTACATTTTTGTTATTTAATTTAGATATTTGAACTTGGAATGGATGGAGGAGAAAACGAAACTGATGGTGAACTTCTTGCAGAGACTGACGAAATTCCATTTGAGTGTGGGGCAAGGTAGGCTTCGTAATTTCTTCAAAAACTATCAATACTTTGATCTTGTTCATCGTATAAATTATTTTGTGGAAATATTGTCTATTATAATTGGATTATAAAAGTTCTATAATTACATTTCCTTTTAGTTTCCTGTTATTATTAAAAGTTATTGAGCTTTAAATTGTATAAATCACAAGAGTTAAATTAGACACATCTTAACAGCTGACTTGTCAACAAATGAAAGAGAATTTATGCATGCGCTAAGGAAGTGAACTTAGTACTATGGAGTCAGTACAAATGGTCTATAGCAGACTGAGGTCTTAGCCCGTTTTGACTATGTGAGTAGTTATGTGGTTTGCACAGACTGCATTATATTCCAGGATAAGTATACTATAAAAAAGAACCTTTACTCAAAAAAGTTTATGATATATATAATGTTATTTTGATAATGTTTCTATAAATCTATATGTTAATTGTTATGCTGATTATCTTTGCTATCGGTGTTAAGCATTTGTTTTGAATAATCCAGTGATGTTGTTAAACAAACAAACTTTATAACTTGTTTTGAATAAATTGTTGCAGGGAGAAGTTTTTCATGCTGTTTGAAGAGCCAGTGCCAATCCAAGCCAACAATTGGTATGTGGCATGGTCAAGAATTTCAGGACCGAGCAGTGATTGTGGCTCCAGTGGTCAGTCCTCTGTCACTACAGATGACCAGTGAGTTGTATTAAAAGTTGCTAGTTAATAATCAGCTAACTCGTGTTTTATTAGTCATGGAGGTACTCTGCAATTATTGCTGTTATTTTCATCATGTACAGCTTAAGATTGGAGTTTAGGCTTTATTGGCTGACTGTATTCCATTGGGATTTGTCAAAATTTTAATATTACGATAATGTATACCACTGTATCGTCAAGCTGTGTTGGTGTGGTAACGCTGTCATTGCTTTTTCAAAATATCGGAGAAATAGTTTTGAATGTTATAATGAATTTTTCAATCAATTAAATATTTACTGAATTAAAATAATAATAATAACTACACTTTCGGGTATAAAAAATATAATCAACTATTTAACAGATGATAAACAATTTTGCCTATTTTTTTTGGTTTTTTGTTCAAATTCTGTAACTTTCTTGTGTTATAGAATTGTGTTCAAGTTCAAAAGTTCCAAGAAATCCAACAATGGAACTGATGTGAATGCAGGCCAAATACCACAGCTTCTCTATAGGTAATGATGAATGTGTTACATGCATGTCTTACAGATAGTATTTTAGAGGATATACATACCATATAACCATTTATTATCTTACACACACATGCACGCACACACGCACGCACACACGCACGCACGCACGCACGCAGATATATAATTAATATCCATTCAAAACTATCAAATTCAACATAGTTATCCCATTGTAATTCAATAATTCAATTTATTTCAAATTCACTGGTAGATCAGGATATGCTCATCTTTTGCAAACACCTGGTATCATCACTGCTTTGGCTGTGATTCATGAGTACATGCCATCTCTACTTCATTTCCATATCCCTTCAACTCTGCCTTATGCAGAGGTATGGATTTGGCCATGTCAATGTTTTGTGATTTAGATTAATTGAATTGTGATTATAACAAGATATTGATGACAGTTTGAGTATTGTTTAATTGTGTTCAGGTTGCCATCTCGAGACAGTCCAAGCGTTATCCGGAGAACTGAACTTGTTGATCTGGCACATGTTCTAAGTCAGGATTTTTCACACACTGTCACCCCGGTGAGTTCTATATGTCAGTTTTAGTCCAATTGTTTCACATAAGACTATTAAAAAAATGTGACTATGCATTTTCAAATTTTGTTTAATGTTATTATCCAGTGACCATATTTTATGCCATACACAATGTCATTAAAAAATTTTGTTCAAGAAATCTTACATGTAATATTTTTATAAACTAACCTGCATTTCTTCAATAGTTTTATTATGAATTTTGACATTGAAACTGTCTAATAAGTTAAATTTGAAACAGTATTTTATTTCCATTGTAAAAAATATAAAATGTTGATAATTGTTTTAATGACGTTCCATTCCACTCGTACTCCACGGATGATATACCTAAGTTTCAGCTTCGGTGTTCTAAATGTTGCCATTTAATATAATTTGTTTTATTCCGACATGTTCTTTAAAATTAAGTTAAATTACTGCTGTGATGAAATATTTTTTTTTTTATTACAGCAAAGTCTGGAAGCGTTGCTTCAGTTGCTCGAGTGGGGCTGGACGACGTTCCATACAGCAGTGCGAGAGATCGATGGCTTGAAGGGAATCAACTTCACCGCCGCTGTCACCGACCTCCACAGGCTTGTCTATATCTGTAAAGCTTGCTTGAGACTCATCAAGATTTACATCAATGAAGTGTATCCAGATGGTGGTTTGTATACTATTGTGACTTTTGATAAGTTACTTTTTAGTTTTGTGTGTGTGTGTGTGTGCGTGCGTGTGTGCGTGCATGCGTGCATGATATTTTGTTTGATAATACTTCAGTAATAAATATAGTTAAACATTGTACTATTAAAAATGACACCATATAATTTCGATTATACCAAATATCTGAAACTCAAGGTATATCTCTGAATAGCGATTATGATGTTATTTTAAACTACAACATTCCGGCTCCCATGTGCTCCTGTGGAGAAACAGAACAGACCACCGAACATCTCATCCAAGTATGATTGAAGTAAAATTTAATGAAAAAAAGACATCTGCTATTGGGTGCCAAAACATGGTCTATGCAATGATATATATTTAGACTACGGTACTGTGAAGATTTTGATACAAGTATACAGTTAAATAATATTTGAGCAACAACTTTGATTTATTTTAGTGACCAAAAAGAAATATCCACTTGAAACTACCGAGCTGGCGGAGCGCATCGGAAACACTCGAGATTTGCTTCGACGAGTTCTCGCTGACGAGTTCTACTCGCCAAAGTTTGAAGTATTCCTAAGTGAGCCCAAGTCACTCACAGACTATCAGAACCTGCGTGAGGAAATCCTCATCGAGTCGCACGACACATTCAAGTCATGTTTTCATGCATTCTATCCCACGGGCACGTTGAAGTGGTGGTGTTTGTGTGATCTACTCTGCCAGATTGAACCAGTAAGATTACTTCTTTTATTGTCTTTATAAAACATGGGGAGCGGGACGTAGCTCAGAGGTAAGATGTCCGCCTGTGGCGGGATGGGTCGAGAGATCGATCCTCCACAGCGAAAACATTTTTATGGGCTATTTTCCGTTCCAGCCAGTGATCCATGACTGGTTTAACAAATTCCATGGTGTGTGCTATCCTCTCTATGGGAAAGTGCAAATAAAAGAATCCTTGCTGTCATTTGTGGAAGAGTAGCCTATGTGGCGGCAGCGGGTTTCCTCTGTGAACATGTGTCTGACGTCCAATAACCGCTGATCTTTAATCAATGTGTTTCTAGTGGTGTCGTTAAATATAACAAACTTTACTTTTTCATTTACATGTACTAATTACATACAATAATTGCTAAAGTAGTGAATATATGTAAGGTTACAGTATGTTGAGTCTATAAAACATTAAAAATAATTATACTTAAATATCAGTTCAAATGATAATGGAAACATATAATTATATGTAGTCCCGTACGATTATTTAGGTTTTAGATGTCTACGATAAGCATAATTATGGTGGCCATCTTGGATTTGTAACTCAAAATATTTAATGAGCCATTGCTCTGAACTTGTTGAATCAAATGGACTGATTATTAGTGGCAATATATTCATATTAGGTGGCCATCTTATGTCAACTAAGAAAAAATGATCAGATCATTGCAGCACAGTGGCCATCTTGGATTTTTGCCATTTATCTCCAAAATTAAATGGACAACCTCACTTCCGTCAGCAGATAAAATGTTCGTGTGTGTCAGGCAAACACAATGACAGTCTCAAAAAAGTTCTATATCGAAAACAAAATGGCTAAATATATACAGCCAATCAAAATAGAGCTGGTGGAAGTTGACACATTTTGAAGGAGAAAACGTGTACTTGTATGTTTTGATGGGTGGAGATTACGTTTCTGGTGTTTCTAAACATATACGATAATCTCTTCCATAGTTACCAAGATGGCGTCCATAACAACAGCCAATCTAAGTTTAAAAGGGATGTGCAAACTGGCCAGTTACATGTTATTACGTATGCCGATTTTATTTAAAATTTTTGTGCTTTGTCTTTGAGATATCATTCTGCATTCATTTTGTTTGTTAATGAATTAAGGACACTTATGAGTGTTTATTTTGTTTTTACTATTTAGTTTGTGTATTTACAGCATATCAACCAGGAGCACATACAGGCGAACAAGAAGTCGTTTGTGTGTCGGTGGACGGATTGTAACCGCGAAGAGAAACCGTTTAAAGCTCAGTACATGCTCGTCGTTCATATGAGACGTCATACGGGGGAAAAACCACACAAGTGCACGGTCAGTCAGTTAGTCGTTCGGTCGGTCGGTCAGCCAGCCAAGAATTTAATTCTTAACTTTGTAAAAATTTTATTTAAACAAAAATAATAATATTTTAATTAAATAATTTTAATTAAAAAGCATGGTGTGTCATCCTCAAATTTAATTCTTAACTTAAATTTTATTTAAATTTTTTTTTTATTGTTTTAATTAAAAACCACAGTCATCCTCAAATTTAATTCTCGTCTTTCTAAAAATAATAGTTTAAAAAAAATTCTTTTATTTTAATTAAACAGTACTTTAGTATAAAATATGTTTATGCCCAGCCCAGTAGATGTTGCATATGTTGAAGCTAATGTGATTAACCCTTTCCAGAATATTATTTGTTTTAAGACATCAGAAACCGCACAACTAATTGAACTATCAGTTACCAGTTTCAATCGTTTATAATATCTGTTCAGAAGAAGAGTGGGGCGTAGCTCAGTAGTAGAGTGTCAGCCTGAGGTTTAATAGGTCGACAGAAAGTTTTATTGTAAAGAAACTGGAGCCTGTTTCACAAAACATTTACGACTAGTTGTGGACGTAAACGTAAATATGTGACAAAAAGTGTTTCTCAAAATATAATTGTGTCCAAGAATGAATAGGATCCTTGGGTAATACGCCACAAATAACCAAAAACCCATGACGTCTCAGCTACTAACAATAGTCGTATCACTAACAGTTAGCGA
>JAULBR010103989.1:0-10874 GCA_032355825.1 Melanodrymia aurantiaca | reverse complement strand
TAGATAGATAGATAGATAGATATGTTAGATGGATGGTTGGATAGATAGATATTTAGATGGATATACATGTACATGTATATAGATATTTAGATAGATATATACTTAGGTTAGATAGATGGATGGATGGATGGATGGATGGATGGATGGATGGATGGATGGATGGATGGATGGTTGGATAGATATATAGATAGATAGATAATCTATATATTTATTTATATATATAATAATATATAATAATATATTTAATCTATATATAATCTATAATAATGCATGCCCTCCATGTGTCTTTACAGTGTCTTATTACTAAGCCTTCAACCCATATATTACTACATGCCACGAGTTACTGCTTTTCAATAACACGTCGGGTTTCACACCGTCAAACTACTTTCATGCAAATCATTTCCACCACGTTTCATTTGTAGGACAACAAACGCCCAGTTTTGCCGAACATAAACTGCCTTTTGCTTTCCGTTTTGTTTGTCTGCTTCTGAAAGGAAGAAAACATTACTTGTGAATAATCTCGCTTATATCAATTTGAATGACGAACCTCTTTTCATATATGAGGACACCACAGGCATTGACACCCAATTGAAAACTATCTGCATGCACCATTGTCGTCTAGATCTCCAAGACTACGATCGTGTTTTCACAGTTTTGGATGTTTGGATGTCTAAGTCTTAACACGGTTCATGTTACGGCTTGAAAATATTTATTTGGTCACGTAATGGCCGATCTGTAACTATGCTACGTTAATTAAGACTTTTTGGATGTTCCAGTAATCATGAAAGATGATGGATCGTAGGTGAGATAATATCAAATAGATCTGTTTACGTGTAGTTAGATTTTTGAGACGGGCAATTTAAATTGAATGTGTCACCGTTAGAATAATTGTAGTCATGATCACTCCGTGTGGGCGAATTCGTTTTTGTGTGTGTTTCCTTCTATTATGAAAGTCACATTACCGTTAACATAGGATACGTGTGGCATACGTTTTTAATAGAAATCATAAATCTGATAACATTGGTTGTACGTAAACTTGTGGTGGTCACATATCTTTGAAATAATTTATTTCAATATAGGCGCGATCCCATGGTATTTGTCCCGTCCGCAACGATTGTTTTTCATCATTTTGGTTAGTTAAGACAAAACACTATGTTGTTAGATAATTCAACTGTTAGGAATTTCAATTTGCAATACAAAAACATTAATGAAATTTGATAATAATATTTTCATATATTTACATAACGAAGAAACACAATCGTTGCGGACGTTCTTTGCAAATGGCGGGTTTTAGGCAGAGACAACTCACAATTGCAGTTTAAATAGATTAATACGCCAGAACCCCACTTTAATTATGGACTAATCAGCAGGTCTACGCGTATGGCGTTAACTATGTCTGGTCCCGTGTCTGTTGGGATCGATCCTACAATCTCACACACGTCTGCCAATCGCGCTCACCACTTGGCTGTGTCTCACACCACTTGCACCAGTTACACTCGCACATATAGAATTGTTTCCAATCAGAACTCTAGTCCCACCGGTCTCGGTGGTGTAGTAGAGCGACTCCATGGTATTTGTCCCGTCCGCAACGATTGTTTCTCTTTGTTATGTAAATAAATGCAAATATTAAAATTTAAAAAAATAAATTGTACTGTAAATTGAAATTCCCAGCAGTTGAATTATCTAACTACATAGTGTTTTGTCTTAACAAACAAAAATGATGAAAAATAATCGTTGCGGGCGGAACAAATACAATGGAATCGCGCAGTAGTTCAGTCACCGAGCTCAAAACTGGTAAGTACTGGGGTCGAATCGTGTTCGGGGTGATGGGATTCTTAATCGCTGTACCGACCCCAACCTTAGTGACTGCGTCGCAAGTCTAACTGGGTAGGTGTACACCACTTACATCACTACTTGTCAACAACGGCCGTGGTATGTACTGCCATGCATATAAACGATCCCTTGTCGTTTAGTAACAACCTGCGGGTTTCCACTTTTTGGATTGGTGGTTGGACCAACAAGGAAATGTCCCCTCCACCCACCAACTTTTTAGTATAAATAACACATTACCTCGCAGTAACGTATTGTATACCATACATGCGACCAGAATGCACCAAAGACATCCTGTTCTGGGTGAACGGTAGTTGCTCAAAAAATCATTTGTCATAAACGGTCCCCCGCCCCACCCACTTTTCTTCAGAAAATGAAACCCATGGACATTACAAACTCAATTGAACACACGTGCTCTTGCTTTCCATATTTTTATAAGATTAAATGTTCGTCAGCGAACATTCTGTTACTAGATAGAATTATAAAAATAAGCGGAGACACCAATTTGCAGTATTTAGGGAGTTCTTGGGCAAGTGCTGTGACTTTACCCGTCTGCAATGATAAAGATGAGTCAGCAATCTTATATAAACACGCATTTAGCTTCAAGGGCATTTGTTTTAACCAGTTTTAAAGGGGGATGATCCAATTTGACATTGACAGATTAAAACAAATATAAATTCTGTTAGCCATACTATATTAACAATTGCCAATCAGTCAAGAAGATTTAAAAATTCATGTAATCATACCGAAAATGCAACGGATTTTTAAATACTGATAGATTATGTAAATTGTGTTTCATTTTATATTAAATTGCTCATTTTATCATAACTTAAGAATAAAATACGTTAAGAAATATGTTTTACGTCAGACCGTCTGTGTTTAAGTTCTGAAAATATAAACTTTACGTAAATCTTGGAAAATATTTATATCAGTCTTTTTAACAATGGAAGTAATTATTAATAATTAAAAATATATCATGTTTATATCCTATTTACACTTTTATGCATCTTTGTATTTAAAATTCGCACTATGTACGATCATTTTTGTACATCTAATATAGTATTGTATCTATAGTCATGCTGGCTTTAGTTAACATCTAAAAAAGAGGTTTGGTTTCGTTAAATCATTACATACTATTATGACCTTGTTACGGGTAGATAGTGTACCAATATAATAATTTTATATGTCAAACATCATCGTGTGACGTCACCCATAAGTTTGTCTTTTCACGATGACAAAAGCTGATTTTAAATTGAAGATAATTTTGTCTCTTCACCATGACCAAAGCTGATTATACATTGAAAATAGTTTGTTTTAAAAGCTCTTAACTCTGACCCTTGGATCCCAATGAGTCATTATGTTTACATGTACACGGCGTGACTCAGCGTCTGTCGTGCACCCCGGGTAGTCAGTCTTTCCGATAACGAATTCGTCTGTAAGATGAAGTCATATTCCAGGTGACATATTATCATTCGCTATCAAGTGCGAGTAGGCCTACTTGTGGACCGTCTCAAAATGGCGACTTAATATATATACCAACCTCCGTCTGTTATGGACACTCTGTTCTGGACAGGCAGTCGAGGCAGCTGGACGGTGTGACCATGACAGACGTGCTCGAACCTTAATTAATATAAGCATGTAAATAAGTTATAACTAACAGTTACTAATGTTGACATGTGTCGCTATAATTATAGGAACAATAATATTATTATTATTTTTATACATTACGCTAAAAAAGAAATTAAACGCTGAAAATCGACATTCGTTGACAAGATCCAAACGAAATTGGGTTTAATCCCCACCCCTCCCACGTAAACGAACGTTATTTGTATCTATAGCAAGAGATGTCGACAATTTGAGACGGTCCCTTATTCACTGAGAAATGTCCCGTTTTCGCATAAGTAGATAAACTGTATTCCTATTTATGCAATCTGTGATAATGCAAATGTACTATTATATATTTGTTTGTGTAAATGTAAATAATGTGTTCAAGGGTCATGAGCATAATGTAAATAAAAGATTATATTATATTTAAAGTTGAGTTTCACATACCACGGCGCGGGTCCTGGGGCCGGGATACAGATCATACCAAACTGGCACGCATTTAAGCTATAGCTTCCGTAGCGTAGTGGTTAACGCAACGGGATTAAGACTAAATTATTAAAGTGTTAGATATTTATTTTACCAGTTACCTTTAATTCCATATTTATCGTTTGTTTTGGTGTTGGGTATATACATGTATATGCCTATAAGTACAGAATGTTGTTTAAGGAAGATGAATGAAATAGGAACTACGTTATCACTATATTTGCAAAATAAGATGCCATAATTAGGCTGATGTTTTTGGATTGTATTCAAGTTTAGTGACCCGGGCTTACCCCTATGGATGAAACTGGAAAGTACGTAATATATAATTTAGTCTCAAACTGGACCCAGGGTCGGCTGTCTAGCGGCAAATTACGTGTGAATCAGTTGCATTATCACTTTTTACAATGTTTATCACACAGAATTAAGAAAATAGCACATTTTACTGGAGTATATTTTTTGCACCTTCAAGAGAACGATAATAGGACTGAAATTATCTTCCTTAATAATGAGTAATTTGTCCAAAATTTGAAACAATTTTGCGTGCCATACGTATATAATTTTGGTCTCAGTTATGGCAAGTCGATGTATGTTTATTGCAAGTATCGTGTAGGATATAATACGAAATCTCGGCTTTTTTGCATTAGATTTAGAGGCCTACTAAGCTATACTTTTACATGCAACCGCTCTATACTTTATTAGAGTTTTACATTTTATACAAATGTATAGCTCTTGTTACTGTTTTATATTTTTAAAATATAGATTTAAATAAAATACCACAATCACGTTGTACCGAGACATTAAGACACAATAGACATATCTTGATATTGTAAGCAATTTTATAATATGTAAATAAATATTAATTTTAATAATAAAAATGCTCCATAAGCCAGAAATATGTTACAAATGCAATAGATACGCGCAAGCACCACATGACATTTGTCTTAAACTATAGATAAAAATAATGTTCCATGGCATGAACCAGAAATATGTTATCAATAGCAATAGACAAAGATAAAGTTTGTTTGTTTGTTTGTTTGTTTGTTTAACGACGCCACTAGAACACATCGATTATAAATCAGCGGTTATTGGACGTCAGACACACGCATATATATATAGACACATGGTCTCAGAGGAAACCCGCTATCGCCGCTTCATATGCTACTCTTACTGAAAAAAAAGCCACGGGTATTTTATGGGCACTATCCCATAGACAGAATAGCACACAACACGGAATTTGATAAACCAGACGTGTATCACTGACTGGAACGGAAAATAGCCCATAAAATATTTTGCGCTGTGGAGGATCGATCCCTCGACCCATCCCGTCACAAGTAAATATTCTACCTCTAGACTATGTCCCACCCCTAAATAGCAATAGATGCACACATGGTGGCATTTGTCTTAAACTAAAGAAATCGGTTTTGTTAGAGGCACAATGTCTATAGACAAAACCGATTTCTTTGTTTTTAAGCAGATGTTCCTTTTCTAATTGTCTCCCTACTAAAACTATTAAAATAGGTCTACGTTCTTTGTCAGTTCTGCACCATGTTCTGGGGGTTTAATTGTAAACACGTATAAACCTGCACATAGAACCATCAAACACGGCATTCTTTAAACTTTGAAAATAAAGACATGCGATGCGGATTGAACCAAGCAACATGGCCGGTCTGTAAACATATCCAACATCAGCCGGTGGTACAATTTATAAATAATGTGTCCATCGTATATATACTCCACCCAGGACGTTCCGCGTTCGAACGCGGTCAGAGTAAACAATACGACTTCTCGTAAGTTTTCGGGAATTAGAGATGCGCCAAATGGCACGTGCTGGTTATTGTCAGACGATCGTAAATGAGTCACGTGTTCATTTTACAAGGTTTAGCCTCAATCAGCATTCTATCAAAGTATACATAGTTCTACTATAAAGCTGTTTTTATCAGAGTTATATAGGTAGTTATAACTTATGTACGTGTTTATATCCAATTAAGGTTCAAGCACGTCTGTCATGGTCACGCAGTTCAGCTGCCACGACTGCATGTCCAGAATATAGTCTACTCGAAGTTTTGCGTCAACCTCAAACAAAATTTATTGCAACACAATGTGTCGACATAGCCGTATTATTGACATCCAATAGCCGCTGATTAATATATAACCAATGTGCTTCAGTGGTGTCGTTAAATAAATCAATTATTTTGTAAATCTTAGAATATCATTATCTCTACTACCAATGCGTTAATAGCAGCTGAATATGGTCCTTGGACGTTTATCTACACTACGATACAAATTATTTTATATTAGGACAAATTCCATATTAAAGGGACAGTCCCGAGTTTGAAGATGAGTGCCACCGTACGTGCGCATCTATTTCTATTTGTAAAATATTTCTGGCTAATATAGCATTATTACTAAAATTACTTTCGTTTTATTGCTTACAATATCGATATAATGTATATCCAATACGTTTGTGGTAGCTTAATATGATCCTTGGATTTTTCCTACAATAATGTAGTAGGCTACACAAAAGGACACAGTAAGCTACTATAGTAATTTGGATGTCCAGAAACATAATTATAGGATATACACATATTTATGTTGTAAGTATTAATATGTAAATAAATGTTAATTTTAATACTAAGAAATGCTCCATTAGCCAGAAATATGTAACAAATGGCACAAGACGCGCACGTACGGTGGCACTCCTCTTAAAAGTCGGAACTGTCCTTTTAATAGATTCGAAATTAATGAAAGTTAATGTACAAACATTTGGATGATCAGAAACAGATTTTGATTTTGTAAGCCAAAAAAAAATTAAGTAAACATTAATTTTAATAACGATGCACCGTATCATCCATCTTAAAACTAAGTAATGTCCTTTGAAAGTAAAACAAAACATGAATGCGTTCTGTCTCTCAACTACCATTAACAGATTAATCACCGAATACTGTGGGAATAGGGTTTGAACTGCGTGTGTAGGCCTACGACATGCAATAACACTGCTTTGCGTTCAGTAGGGCGAGCGCTCACGAACAAATTGACTGGTACCGATCGTGTACCATCATATCATATTAATTTAATGTTAACACCGGTAACAAAACGTTTGGTCTCGGTAGCAATGCAGCCGTACGAAATTATGTTCAATAGCGCGAGCGTTCTGTTACCGAGACAAAACGTTTTGTCGCCAGTATGTGCATTTAACATTAAATGAATGTGATATGGTAATACACGATCGGTACCAGTCACATAGTTCCATAGCGCTCGCCCTATCTGAACGCAAGGCTGGTTTACTTCACGGTGGCGTGTGTGTGCAACGTCTACCAACACAGTCATCACCAAACCCACTGACGGAAAACGTATACATCCGTTATCAGATAAAATATGCAGCTCACTTCAAAGCGAGCCGTGCAGGTATTAATGACAACTTTAACCCGCCTTTAAGAAAAATACGTCAACATTAGCGAATCCATTTACAAAGTCTGGACTGTAACATGTCATTTCTAAAAGATAAAGTTTGTTTGTTTAATGACACCACTGGAACACATTGATTATTAATCAGCGGTTATTGGATACAAAATATTTTTGGTTTAACGACACCACTGGAACACATTGATTATTAATAAGCGATAATTGGATGTCTGTCCAGGACAGAAGTTAGTTTTAGTATGAGAGAGGAAACCCGGTCCTTCTATTTGATAAGCAGCAGAGGGTCTGTTATGTGCATTCTTTTTCAGACAGGACAGTGTACATACCACGGCCTTTGTGGACACTGGTCGGTGTAAGTGGTAGTACGTACACCTATCCATTGATTCTTGCAAAGCACTGATTCTGGGTTGGAGCTGGTACTGGGATTTAAAATCGCATACCATTATTGGAATTCGAATCAGGCACATAGTAGCCTTAACCACTACACTACGGAGGTCGGTACACTACAAATTAACTTATTTCAGTGCAATACCATTATGGTGTGTATGTGTACGTAATTAGATTTCAAAAATAGAACATTAAAACAAAATCGTTTAATCTACGCCTGCCATTTATTCCGTTTATCATTTTGTTATGACATCTTTTACTTCATTTTTCAGACTGTTCAGGGTTATCCACATACATCCACATATCTGAACTCGGATACGACATGTGACAAATGCAAACCAGGGTACTTTGTCGCTAACCAGTGCAGCAGACGACACAATACAATTTGCGCGCCATGTGCAGACGGACACTTTACAACCGACTGGAACTTAAATGATTCATGTTATCCATGTTCAAGGTGTCCAGTAGGACAAGTTCAACTAAAACCTTGCACCAAAACAGCCGACGTTGTCTGCGAAACGTGCCCTCCAAGAGATGTAGTTAGATATAAACATGTTCCAGTAAACTGCTCAGTAGTGGACAATGATGTGGCTGAAATGCAAGCGGACGCTCCAGTTCCAACAGAGTCATCAAATGGAGAAACAGCAGAGGCCGAATTACTCAATGGGAAAGAAGATTTGACTGAGTTTGCCAATAAAACAGACGGTAGGAAAAACACTGAGGTATTAGAACTACACCATGGCCTAGAAGATAATAAAACAGATGATATGAAACACAGTGAGATGAAAACTGTACCATTAGAACAACACCATGGTCTAGAAGATAATAAAACAGATGATATGACACATAATGAGATGAAAACTGTACCATTAGAACCACACCATGGCCTAGAAGATAATAAAACAGATGATACGAAACACAGTGAGATGAAAACTATACCATTAGAACCACACCATGGTCTAGAAGATAATAAAACAGATGATATGACACACAGTGAGATGAAAACTGTACCATTAGAACCACACCATGGTCTAGAAGATAATAAAACAGATGATATGAAACACAGTGAGATGAAAACTGTACCATTAGAACCACACCATGGTCTAGAAGATAATAAAACAGATGATATGACACATAGTGAGATGAAAACTGTACCATTAGAACCACACCATGGTCTAGAAGATAATAAAACAGATGATATGAAACACAGTGGGATGAACACTGTACTATTAGAAGAACACCGTGGTCTAGAAGATAATAAAACAGACGATAAAACGCACAGTGAGATAAAATCTGTACTATTAGAACGAAACCGTATAGCAGACAATAAAACAGATGATAGATCGGACAATGATATGGAAACTATACGATATGGAAGCGACCTTGGTCTGCCAGAAGGCAGTGGTTATGTTGTAGTCGAAGACAAAGAAGAGGAACTAGACATTAATCAGTTTCTGGATAAAAATATCACTGTAAATCCCAGTGAAGCTATTCAGGACGAGCTCTTACCAGTGTTCGCGAAACCACCGAATGTAGACGAGAAGATAACGAAAGATGCCGAAAGCAAGAGCAATTACACCGTTGATGTTGTAGAGGGTAGTGGTTTAGTTCTAAAGAACATTAGCTCGGGAGGTATTCCAGGAGATTCATTTTTGTCGCCAGGAGACACCCCTTCAGAGATCGACTATTCTGGTGAGGGAATAGTTCTCCCCGATAGCGAGGGGAATAGTGATTCGTCTAATTCTACCAAATACATAATATTGGAAAAGCCATCGAAGCGACCGCCTCTTGGTAAGTACATACCGATATTATACGTTTTATACCCCCCCCTACCCCTGGTAAGTAAACACCCACACCATACATGCTTCATAAAGCAAACAACATGCCATATAAATTATAAGGTATCAGTCTATCACTACTCCAATTTTAATCAGTCAGAAATACGAATATTGTTCATTAAAAAGAGTACATCTTTGATTTAATTTTACGATGGGCTGATAAGAGCTATACCAGCAAAATTGCACACTATAGAAATGGTGAATATGTCCCTTATCATAACATGTATTATCAATCTCAGATTATCTGATTAAATTGAGTGTATTAAAAACTGCCCGTTTGATACATTTCTGATACGAGTTGCGTCCCTTTAATGAAGCTTGCATTAGATGTGCAGGAACGGTGGCATTCATCTTAAAACTAGACATTGCAGCTAATAGTTTGTTCTCGCCCGAGTCGGGTGTCACTTGGTGGGGGACACGGGAGACATATCCCCATCACTTTTTGGAGTGGGTGGGGTTGAGGACCATACATGCAACCAGCATGCACCAAAGAACTCTGTTCTGGGTGAACGGTGGTTGCTCAACAAAACTATTTTTCCTAAACCGTCGCCATCCCACTTTTCTTCAGAAAATGACGCACATGGTAACTTCTCGTTATAATATTGAGTTAATGGCACATATGTAACAGAGCTCATGAATTAGGTGCAAAATATAAATAATACAACTGAGTTTCCTTAATGTTGTATTTCCTATTTCCAGGAAAAAGAAAAGGTCACCGACAAAATACAGTTGTCATGTTGCCAGACGACAAAACACACATCGGGGCAAGTAAAGAAGAGGTTTGTTTATTACATAATGTGTCTAACTATTTAGTCATTTAATAGTTACTTTTTAGTTCAGTTTGGCTTTCTTTACTTATCTCACAAAACACTTTAAAACTGACTATTTAATTATAGCAATACTATTATGATTAAAAAAGGATTCTAAATTCCACTATCTTTACTAATTAGGATAGTAGAGGATTTTTAAATATAAATTTAATTAGTTTTGTACTGGTGTAGTGTTGCCATGTCAGTTTGTTATCTACAACTTTGCAACCTCGGGATTTCTATCATTTGGCATATTTAACACACAAAAATGGTAAAATACCAGTAAACGCTCGTGTGTTTCCGGTCTGGAAGATCTATCAACAGTCAGACACTCGCGAGTTTATAAGAGACACATGTTCGCGTGAGCGCTCGCGAGTGCACGCGAACAAGCGTCTAATGCCCGGCGCAGACGAGCGTTTTTTAACGCAGGCGTCTTGCGTTAAAAAACGCAGACTCGATGCAGACGGCTGCGTCTCGTGTGCACCTAGAGTAATTTATTTAT
>JAULBR010103978.1:0-10875 GCA_032355825.1 Melanodrymia aurantiaca | reverse complement strand
ATTTCTCTACTTACGTTTACGTCCACAACTAGTCGTAAACTAGACTTACGATGTTTTGTGAAACAGGCCCCTGCTCTTTATTGTATTATAATATTTATATAGCATGTGCATTTTACTGTATGATATACGGTATCACGAAAGAGCACACACTGAAATCCATTCTGGCACCGAGCTTATAAACGTCTTAAAGTCTAGACTTTAGACTTTAACTTAAGATTTAAAATATTTAAAATCTAGACTTCCGTCTTTAATAAAGTTCAAACTTTAAAGCCTAATGCAAGACTCGAAAATAGAAAACCCAACAAAATTGATCACTTCAAACTTTATGAAGTTAGGGCTCTAAGCTTAAATCTGGAGATCAGACTTTATTAAAGTTTAGCCTGAAAAACGTTTATAAGCTCGAGGCCTGATGGTACATGTAACCGACGTTTGACCCCGAAAATGGCATATTAAAGATTCAAATTCTGTACAAACAGATATACTCGTGAAGATAAATACAAGAATAAATACTATTATGCACTATATGCTCTACAGGACAAGTATCTTTAAAAACTAAACAACAGTTTAAATAGTTAAAAATATGAGCACTCCCGACAAGTACCAATAACAATAGAAACGCATATTGAGTTAACAATAACACTCTTCAAGAGTAAACACACGAAAACAGCATTTCAATCCCAAACACATCGACACTCAAAAACAGCACACAAATCAGATATAATATACCACTTCTCACTTCACTTCAAATATTTGGTCTTTTAGTTATTCGTAATAAAATAATGTTTGACCACACATATTCGACCTCAATGGCCATGCAACCTGACAGATTTCAACCAATCAATCCACAGCTTGGAGCATATGGCCATTTTTCAACGAATCATTTCAATTCTAACTGACCTAGTTTCCACCAATCATTCACAAGTATTTAAAACAAACAGACTGCTGCCCTTAGTATCAAGAAGTTACACAAAACACAGATAATTATATATATATATATATATACATGTATATATACTACTACACTTACTTATTTACAGTCGTGACAACCAGTTAAAATAAACACTTCAAAGCTGACAATTATTACGTAGCACATAAAATTCTTTTAATACATGCAAATAAAAAATAATTTGGTTTCCATAAGTATTTCAAATTCTTTTCGCAAATGTCAATAAATAGCACACATATGTAGAACAGGTGTGACCAGACTACAGTAAATGTTATTAATAAATTCACTGCGCTGACCTAGTCAGATAGAAGAACAAATGTGTGTTGTTTTTTGCTTGTTAAAAATGTTGACCAACTGTAAAAATTTATAGTATAAATATATAAATGGGAAAGTTGTCCTTAAATAATTTAATACTTTTTACTAACGCAAATAATAAAGACAGCATTGATTCGTAAACTCAAATAATTTTCGAAGGCAATAGTCGAATGTTTTTGTTTTGTTAGTAAAATATTTAAATTATGAAAAGACAACTTTCAACCATTTAACGAGTCAACAGTTTTAAGTTTTAGCCAGAATGCAAACTTTATAAATACAGCTCCTGGTCTAGTAGGTACTAGCATACGAGGAAAGGAGCTACATTAATGAAATATGGATTGAATTAAGAAATTAAAAGACTAGCCGCCACAAGAGGCAGACTGAGTTACATGTGTGTTGTATGTAAACGATGGCATAGTGTATGTTAAAGAGGCTCACTCACATTTTTGGCGGGAAAATAGGCACCACGTGACAAGAGGCATGCAGCTCGGTCTCTGTGGCAAATAACATTGGGTTTCGCTCCACTGCAGGCATGACCTTAAACAGTGTATTAACAATTAAAAGACTATTTTTGGCGATTGATTCGTATATTGTAAACAGAGCAATTTTACGTAATATAATGACATTATTACATTTCTGTTGTTTGTAGTCATATAATAAATTTATGCAATTATGTAGATAAACAAGGACAGTGTTTTCGCTTCTGTTTATAATGATTATACGCAAATTCATTTTCCTGTGGCTGGCTTTCGTCATGTGATCTCAATTTTTCCCCGCCGAAATGGTGAGCGATGGTCTTTAATAGGACCTGCGGAGTGGTACAACCAAACTGCACAATCAAACACAAACAAAATGCTTCCTACGAGAAAATGGAAAAATGCAACGAATGTGTTAAAAAATAACACTGCCTGTGAGGTGTTGATTATTTAGTATTAAAATGGTAAACAGTACATCACTTGTAAAGGAAAGGCGATATAATGTTAATGATAAAAACATACATTATAATATATAGATATATAATACATACACTAACAGAGGTTATACATTAAGTAACAGACCAGACCAATCAGCACTTGTAATGCTTCAACATGTAACTTCATCATAAATAAACCACGTATCCATATTTCACATGTTAACTATCAGTTTGACAAATATTTACTACATAGTAGTATACGAAATTACTCTTCAGATAAATTTCATGTCTTGATATTGATACATTTACACTTTGACAAAGCCTACACTACCAATCTATAATTCACTATAAAATTTTAATATTTCCTTACAAGACATACCAATTCGATGCCTAGGCAATGATTTAGTATTAACAGTAATCCATTTGCTCAGCAGAGCTTAACTCAAATTAGTATTTCAAAAACCAGGATAAAATTACTATGCATATTAATGCTGTTAAGATCAATCAATATGCTATCATAAATAACTTATTTTCAGAAATACTCCACAAACAGTAATAATAATTTTCTCATAATTATATCCAATCTAATTATATTTCCAAATTTGTCTACTAGACCAGTTTTCTATATGTACCCAATGCACACGTCACAAATGCAGGAGTCTAAGGTAGTGTAGTGTATTAAGTGGACTTTCAATAGCCAAAATTTATATATTCATTACAAGCAGGTTTTTTAAACAATTTCCCCCATCTCCCTGACATGGGCTTGTATATTGATAAGAATATTGTGTACCGGTAACCTCTACGTAATCTCAAAAGCTGTTCGTTTATATGCCAATGAACAATCTTAAATGTTGATGCAAATACTATAATAAAAAATAAATATCTTTTTTCAATTGCACACGAAGTAAACAATATAATATGCAGTTCATATTACATAATTTAACATAACACTACCATTTGAACCGGTATAGTTTGCCGGTCAACATCATCATGGTACGTCCGGACAAACCACCGCCAGGTATACTAAAGTACATCTGCATCAAAATAATGTTTAAATCGGTTCCACATCATTTATTGGCAGAAGGTTTACGATTAGTTAAATATATTTAATTTAGAATATGGATTGATACTAAGCTGAAGACAATATGCCTTAAAATACAAAAAGCCCCAAGGAAGGTCTTTACAAGATAAAGTCTGAGAGAAAACTGTTGTATGCACAGAGCACATCTAGACAACTTTGTTCTTTATACATCAATCATTTGGTGGGTGAAACTTGCTGTGCTTTAGTGCAGTGGTAAGATCTATTAGAAATGAACTGCATTTTCCCTACTCCATCTATTATGGAATAAATATTTAGTCAATGATTAAATCAAAGTAGTCTGCATGCATACACATGTATAAAAAATGTACCGGTAGCACTTGCATTCCCGACATCGGCTAGTTCACCACAAGTCAACCGTACAGTAAATGTAGTGCACACTAGCATGGTCACTATGAATTTTCAATCAGGTTTTGACTTACAATACAATTTGGGGATGGTTACCGACCCAATTCCCCACTCCCTAGGCAGAATTCCCAACTGTTTCCTATACTTCTATTGATACTTTTAACAAAGTTCTGTCTGGACAGTGACCTGATGGTTCGTCTGAGAAAATACACTAACCAACTTTAAATCATAATTATGGTGTTAAGCATCAACCCTGTTAGTACTTCTACTCATAAGACAGAAATATAAAGAGCGTTCAACTGTTTTCTCACACACCTGGGCGTGATATTGCTACATGGTAATAATTCAGTAAACAACCGTTGTTCTTTACGGGGTCACTCGGGTCATCCAGTGTAACTGCTTCTTTAGTATTCTGATCGAAGTTTAGTGATTGGCTGCCCTTGCGTTATGCCCCGATGTGTACATTGCACTGCAATGTACACAGTCTGAGTGGGTAAAATCAGGTCACGTCTTGAGCCGTAGTTAAAAATTACTTAATTAAAAAATATTATTTCTTTTCATGTTTTTTAGGGTATGTAAGAAACAGAATACTACACATGTCTGTGTCCATTACATATCAATTATCTTGCACCTCAATGTTTAAAAACGTATCTGTATCTGTCTTTCACTCGTTATGTTTTGAAACAACTCGTTGCAAGTTAAATGATATCCATTGGGAACTTGCGTTTTATTCTCTATTTATCTCTATTCATTGAATCAACTTAAATGTTATTACCAGGTAATTATTATTACTTTTTTAATTAATGTTTTAATCAACATTTGTCTCACAGAGGTTTCCTCAGAGCCATAAGGTGTAGGGGGCCCCTACTCCTTATCTGTTTAAGTAAGCCCTTTGATTTATCTTAATGGAATTGTAAGCGCTTTGCTTTATTAAAATGGCTTTGTAAGAGCCTTAAATTCAGTTGTTTGTTCCTGTACAATATATAATGTACAATCTATTCAATTTTTACTCATGGATTTCACAAAAAATTATTATATTATTTAGGAATTTTGAAAATGTAAGCACTTCAAAAAAAATCCTGAGGAAAGGCCTGTCTCAGTATTATAAAAAAGAACATTTGTCACGATTGTATTTTCCACGTCGTACCAAACATTGGAGAGGATCGTGGAATTAATTATGCATTCAATAGCACTACAGGGAGTTATTCAGATATGTCTGCTTGCTTCCGTCCTCGAGAGACAGTCGAGGCAGCTTGACTGCCTGACCATGACAGATATGCTTGAACCTTAATGGGATATAAGCCCGTAAATAAGTTATAACCAACTATAACTAATAATTGTTTGACGTCAGGTGACAGGAAACAATGCTTTTGCTGAAACTAATTTCATAACAATTACACTGATAAGAGAGCAAGGTGTGTTTTCCCAGACAGACATCGGCAAAATGGTTCATACCAACAGTTATTAACGAAATTTAAATGTCATAAAGTCAATACTAATCCTGTTTAGAGCAAACAAACCCACATAGTCCATTTCTTTCTGTAGGCACATTTGAAAAAAAGTACAAAACTTTTGTACTTTAAAATATAATAAAATATACCCCAATTTTCAAGGTTTGCTCTTGAGCTTAATTTTACTTGCCACATCAACAATTTTGACTTGTCCATGCAACAATTTCACTGACCTGAATATTATAGAAAAATATTATACGTACACTGCATTTTAAAAACATGTTATGGCCATATTGTAGAGGGTAATATTTGTTTGTACAAACAATAACATATACAAGCTATTTTTTCACATGCCTGGCATTATGTACAAATAATATTAATGAATTTTACATATTTTACATAAACTAATGGTTGAGATTTACATATATACACACACAAGAACCTGGTAAGATAAATTAATGCTTCAATTTAGGGATGCTTTCTTAAAGACCATCACTCACGACGTTTCATGCAAAAGTTTCCACTCTGCTGCATCTCTAGACACCACGTGACAAGAGGCATTCAGCTAGGTCCGAGAGGAAATAACATTGGGCTTCGCTCCAGATAATAGCATGACCTTAAACTGTGCTACAACTTTTCAAAATGCTATTTTTAGCGATCGATTCATACATTGTAAATGGAGCAATTTAACGTAACATAATGACATTTTGACATTTCTGTTGTTGTTTGTAGTCATATAATAAACGTATGCAATTATGTAGATGAATAAGAACAATGTTTTCGCTTTTTTATAATGATTATACGCAAATTAATTGTCTTGTGGCTGGCTCCATTGCTTTCGTCACGCGAAATGGTGAGCGATCGTCTTTAAGTAATGCTATAGTGTACTGACAAGGTTGATGTTAAATACTTCACAAAAAGCATAGTTCGAGTAGAAAGCTGACAATATAGTGACACTGTAACATGTGAACTGTAGAACTAAAACATTCACAAATATAAATCTATGTGACTTTAAAAATAGAGAACACAGTCAAATACATCACAGTGGTAAAAATATTAATTTGACATCATCTGTGTGAGCTAACTACTATTAAAAACGTTAACGCTCGTTAATATATCCATATCACAGTCTATAAACTTCAAGACAAATTAAATAGACGACTCCAAAAATGATGTGTAGAAAGGTTTTCTGAAATACAGCCGATTGTGTATTATTATTCCATCATAGCAAATTCAAACTGATACACTGTGGTTTATTTGACTATGTACAATGAGTTGTAAAAAAAACCCCATAATTAAGATTTCAAACCGTCCATGTTCCACTCGCTCGAAGCACACACACACTCTCTCTCTCTCTCGCTCTCTAATTCCAGCCTGTCCCCGGTTTCGCCTGCGAGCCCCACCCACCAACATGACCGGGACTGTGGGATGGAGGATCGGTCGTCTGAGAACTCCCCCAACCTAGAAAACTCCCCCCATTACCGGCACAGCTCGTTCCGTTACCAACCGTGCTGATAACTGCATTGTTATTGGCTGCGTTAGTCGGGTTGTCGCCGCTACTCGCACTTCCACCCTGGTTGGTCAATCCAAGAGGTCCCCAGCCTCCCTGACCGCTGAGAACAGCCTGAGCGGCTGCCAGCATTGCATGGTTGAACTGCAGCGCGCCGAGACCCAAGTTGCCCAGACCGAGGTTGTTGTTAAGACTTCCCTGCAGCGACGACCCGTGGTTGGCGACCGTCTGATTTGATCCGCGGGTCCCGGGACCCCATGACGTGTGGTTGTATCCCTGACTGAAGCCGGAGAACGGCGTGTGGTTGAAGCCGACGCGGCGATCCTTCTCGTTGCTCTTCGGTGCCGCCCCGCTGATGTGAACGCTCGCTCCCTTGATGATGTGGTCCTCGCCGCACAGCGACTGCGCGATGTCCGGATCGGCGAACGTTACGAAGGCAAACGCTCGAAACGGTTTCGGGATGAAAACGTCGACCACTTCTCCGTATTTACTGAAGTGATGTCGGAGGTCGTCGGAGGTCATATCCTCGGTGCAGCGGCCGACAAAGACCTTGCGGTTCATCATCTGCTGGGCACCTTCCTGAAGAATACAATTCTAAAACCAATCAATATTAATGGCATCAATCTGTGCTATAAACATAGTACAGTTTTATAAAACTGTCTTCTTTCTCTAATGGTCGATTATAAGCCGTAGAAAAGCAATGTTAAATGGGTAACGGGTATTGTGGTTTAACGCCTTCATCCATCCGAAGGATGTTGTAGAGGGCGCTGAGATTGAGATGACGTCCCGACCGTAGTCGGGTCGTCTTTTCAATCCCAGAGGGTAATGTTAAATGAATATCTTACTGTGTTACATAGCAATAAGGTCAAGTCTATCTTACTGTGTTACATAGCAGTAAGTTTAAGTATATCTAAATGTGTTATATAGCGGTAAGTTCAAGTATATCTTACTGTGTTACATAGCAATAAGTTCAAGTCTATCTTACTGTGTTATATAGCAGTAAGTTCAAGTGTATCTAAATGTGTTATATAGCAGTAAGTTCAAGTATATCTTACTGTGTTATATAGCGGTAAGTTCAAGTATATCTTACTGTGTTATATAGCGGTAAGTTCAAGTATATCTTACTGTGTTATATAGCAGTAAGTTCAAGTATATCTTACTGTGTTATATAGCAGTAAGTTAAAGTATATCTTACTGTGTAAGTTAAAGTAACATTCAGGATGTGTATTTAACAAATCATTGCCCTGGCACCCCTGGAGAGTAAAAATAACACTGAGCAAGTGAAAACATTTTCTCTCATACCCGCATATGTAAGACAGAAATATCAAAATATTTTGTATTAATATTTCTTTTCTTAGAATACTTAGCCTTAGTTACAATGCATTATTCCTCTAAATAACAAGATAAGAAAAGTCTGAGCAGATTGGATTCACCAAATGTGCAGCTTCATATTTTTCCAGCCTTTGCACCCGATAAAGCAGAGATTGGGGATGGGTGCACAAGTAACCTGTAACTAAGGCTAAGTATTCTTAACAAAAGAAATATTAATTATCCAAAATACTTAGATTTCTCTTTGAATACCTTCTTAGAACAATGCATGAAGAGGGTAGAGACCTTAATATAGGCATTGCCTGTTGGTCAATCCCCAATGTACGCACGTTTTGTACTTAATAAATATTGTTAAAAAAAAACAATGCATGAATCATACCACCTTGGTAAATATTGCTGGAGTGATGCCTCAGTCTATTTAGACATTTTGTATCTGTTTAGTGTGGGGATAATGTATGGTCACTAAGGTGATAGGAGAAATACATGCAGTGAGCAATTTCGATTCATGTCCGAAGTCACAAAAATAAGCGAACAATGGTAGTAAAAGATCCATGTCTAAGATATATAGAGAATAATACACGAATGGTCGTTAGAGATCACTGATCTTATAACGAGCGGTTTCAAAATGTATCCAACGAGCGAAAGCGAGTTAGATACGATTTGTAACCAGGAGTTATAATATAAGATCAGTGATCTCTAACGGAGTGTAGTATTCTATTTATTACAAAACCAGAAAAACAATTTAAACAAATGAAACGAACTGCTGCAACTATAAATACTATGGAAAGTTTTAAAACGTGTCGTGTGATGTCAAACGAAACGTCATACAGTGTTGAAGGAATGAACCCCGCAGTCAAAACTGATGACGTCATAGGCAGACACTAAGAGAAGACAGCAGGTCACTCGGGTCGTTACCGTGGAGCAGCCAATCAGAAGTATTAAATGTTGTTCTCTAATGCATATTACAGATGACCCGTGTGAGACCATAAATATCACATGGGGTTAATTCCAATAGGTGTGTAAGAAATAAAATGCTCCTTAAGGATGTAAATAATTCACATCTTAACTGTATAAGTAATGGACAACACTAATAGAAGCAAAATTACATTACTTTATATAAAATGAGAATATCTATGGTGGAGTTGAACTTACTGTGGGGTACTACTACTAGTGAACACTACGAACAGCATGAACAAAGATAAATATAGATTATTCCACGAGTGTGTGTGCTGTACAATAATTCAATTACCAAATGAGTTTATTAAATATCGTATGGCACACACGCGAGTGTGATAATTTACTTATTATCCACAATCTGCAAATAATTAATAAAAGACAAAGTATACACAATACACCCGTTTTTATTTGAAATGTGACCAAAAAAATTGTCAACATACTGTAACGTTATAAGCGCAGCATCATAAATTGCTACTTGCGTGCTTATTAACAAACCTTTATAACCATGTGTGTCAATACGATATTTACACACTCGTTTATTTGGAACCATGTGGAATATATCCTACCAAATTACAAATAAATATGTACCTTTGAATTAGGTATTCGGACATCACACCATCGACCGTCTATCATGTGCCTTTGAGAAATGCACTTGAATTGAGCTTCGTAGTCTGCAAACCTGACAAAACCAAAGCCTTTTGACTGCCCTGTTTTGGGATCTTTCTTTACCTGTAAACAGAAGCATACACATGAGGTTAACAATTAACAGTATACACGTGACACATAAAACAAAATAATTTTAGAAGATAATTATACAGCATCCACAGGGGCATATGTTGACGTAATATGACGAGTCCCACCTACGAGTACTGCATCAGAAATGAGGGACATCGGGTCCATGAGATCTAAAAGATAAAGTTTTTTTGTTTAAAAGGGTACTTGCATGTAA
Source organism: Melanodrymia aurantiaca (assembly GCA_032355825.1). Classification (NCBI taxonomy): domain Eukaryota; kingdom Metazoa; phylum Mollusca; class Gastropoda; order Neomphalida; family Peltospiridae; genus Melanodrymia; species Melanodrymia aurantiaca. The sequence continues at coordinate 1,058 of JAULBR010103978.1, read as the reverse complement.
AATAAGGTTTATTAATTGGAAAGATACATACCTAAAGTATCATTACACATATATAGTTCAAATAACACAAATTAGGTGTTCCTGTAACACTTAAAAAACTTGGTTATTCCCTGGTCCCAAGGGGGAATCCATGTGGTCCCTATTGGAGTTGTCGTTCGCTCAGGAAGTGACATCACAAGCAGGCACAAGTGCGAGATCGGCAGGCTCTACATTATCAATGAGTTTGCGACCACATATAGCTAATAATTCTTAAACTTTCAATAGGAACGTGTGTATACTCATTCTAGGTATATATTGTTGTGCAACATCTAGCAATAAACGCATTTGATCTCTCTGATACATTGTGCAACTAATGCTGTCGATGGGTTGTTTCAATACACAAGTGACCGTCCAAGACCGCTCGTGATTCATGACATTCCTCAAAGTATTATGTAACCGACCAGCACGACGGTGCATTTGTGACATAACGGCTGCGGCCTACGATATACCATAAGCTCAGTATTTCTTGGTTCTGTCGTACAAAAATAGTAATGTAATCGTTGTTATGCGACAGTAATGCCAATAAGGTATTGTTTAACGTATGTAACGGACGAAAGTCCTTACCTTAGTACCCCTTTAACGACACCACTAGAACACATTGATTATTAATCAGCGATTATTGGATGTCAAATGCAGTTATATCAATGCTTGGTCACAGAGGAAACCTGCTGCCACCTCATAGGCTACTCTTACTGAATAACAACAAGGGATCTTTTATGTGCACTTTCCCACAGACAGGCGAGCACACACCACTGCCTTTGATAGACCAGTCGTGGATCATCGATTGGACCAGAAACATAACCCAATGGGTCCTGTGAGGAGGATCGATCCTTCGACCCATAGGCAGACGCTTTACCGCTGGACTACGCCGCACTCCACATTTAAAACAAATAATAAAAAATTCCATTTTATATATTCTCATTTGTTATAAATGCTTGGATAGGTCCAAATGGTATCATGTGACTTAAAAAAACAACGTTCATAGCTCCATGAATCTCAATTTTGCACTATTTTTGGAC
>JAULBR010103967.1:0-10875 GCA_032355825.1 Melanodrymia aurantiaca | reverse complement strand
TAAGAACACACACCCGGTCCCTACGTCGGCTCCAAATGTAACAAACATCTCAACCTCCACTGAGGAGAACCGAACCATGACCCTCTGTGTGAGAGTCTACGAACTGAGCTAAAGGGAAGTTCCCTCTAGCTGAAGCCAGTAGGAACTCTTTATACCAACACTACCACACAGGTATATCCAATTGATGTTCAAGTATGTATATCCTGGACAAGCAGTCCAGCTGCCTGGACAGTCTGCCGAGGAAAAAGTTAATTTTAGTATGAGAGAGAAAACCCACTGCTTAAATTACTAAACAGCAATTGATCTTTTATGTATGCAATTTCCACCCCCTCCCACAGAACAGTACATACCATGTCCTTTGTTAAACTGTAGCCCTTACAGGATTGAAATATGTGCAGTTTAGAGAGAATTCCTATTTACCAAGGGTCTTGTCTAAAAGGATTCCACTGTATTATGTAAAAAAATTGCTTAGGTACATGTACTTCTTCTTCTTCTTCTTCTTCTGCGTTCCCAGTGGGTACATGTATATATCATGGAAATTACATCGCCAAAAACATGGATGCACAGAATTCATTCTTAATTGGCTTTCAAAAGTTCAAACAGTTCTATTATCCGCAGGCGCAAATTATCGGAAACGTTTAGTTTAAAAAATCGGTGACCGATCCCCTTTAATTAAGCATTGCCTTTGGGACTGGTATTCCACATTGACAGCAGCAAGGTCAGATCTATAATGGAATACCGGTTACGGTACTTACTATTGTCTGTCAGGTGCCCGTGGTAGCAGATGTTTCAGTTTTTCATTAATCTCCATTTTATGCTTCCAGATATGAATGGAGATTACACAGGGACAGATTAATTAAATAAAGGTGCCGGAGGGTATATTAAAATGGCTTCCATATTGAATTTCGGTTATGAACAGAGATGGTAGATCTACATTAATCAGTTTTTTGTGTAATATATAATTATATTGATGGGCTTATATGCAATTAAGGTTGAAGCATGTCCTGTCATGGTCACACAGTCCAGCTGCCATGACTGTCTGTCCAGAATAGAAGTTAGTGTTAGTATGCAAGAGGAAACAGGTTACTCATATTTAAGCAGCAAGGTATCTTTGATATGCATTTGCCTGCAGACAGGACAGTACATATTATGGCCTTTGTTAAACCAGTTGGTACAAAGGAAGTACACCTACCCATTGAGCCTTTGAGTGGAACTAAGTGCAATTTTTACTTTTTTAGCAAACTGAGTATGGCTCATCTATTGAAATTGTATAACTTTTTTCTGATTGTCACTTTGATATTGAAGTAGTTTTTTATTTTTTGCTCATTTCGTGTCAAAATGTGTTTTGTATGCATTATTGATGGATTATTGCACGTTCGTTCTTGCTGGTACAAAGACGAAAAGTAATTTTTATTCATGCATGAAATTTGATTTGTAAAGGTGCTTTTGTTAATGTTCTGGTAATGCAATTATGCATATTTACATACATTTAAACAAGGATGAAAGTGGGTAACCTTTGAGCCTTTTAAAACATGATTAAATTATGTAAAAGGTGAGTTATCAACCAAATGTATTTCTTTTTTTTTAAATAGAAAAATTATACCTTTAGTTTTAAGTGCAAACAAAACATTAGAATTAAATAAAGTTTGTTTGTTTTATGACACCACTGGAGCACATTGGTTATTAATCAGTGGTTAATGAATGTCAAACACAACAGTTATATATCGACACTTGGTCACAGAGAAAACCTGTTGCCGCCACATAAGCTACTCTTTGAATAACAGCATGGGATATTTTATGTGCACTTTCCCACAGACAGGATAACACATACACCATGGCCTTTGATGAACCAGTTAGGATCACTGGTTGGAATGGGAAATAACCCCATTGTTCCACTGAGGAGGATCGACCTATCGAACTTCAGGCGGATGCATTACCAATGATTTACACCCTGCTCCTTAGAATTAACTAAAGTTATTTAAAAGGAGAACATTGGATATGATACTGAGCCTGAATTAATTTTGTCATCCATTAAATATTATATTGAGACTCGACTCATTTTATCATCCATTAGATATTATATTGAGACTCGACTCATTTTATCATCCATTAGATATTTTATTGTGCCTCGACTCATTTTATCATCCATTAGATATTATATTGTGCCTCATCTCATTTTGTCATCCATTAGATATTATATTGAGACTCGACTCATTTTATCATCCATTTTAGATATTATATTGTGCCTCGGCTCATTTTATCATCCATTAGATATTATATTGTGCCTCAACTCATTTTATCATCCATTAGATATTATATTGTGCCTCAACTAATTTTGTCATCCATTAGATATTATATTGTACCTTGACTCATATTATCATCCATTAGATATTATATTGTACCTCGACTCATTTTATCATCCATTAGATATTATATTGAGACTCGACTCATTTTATCATCCATTAGATATATTGAGACGACTCATTTTATCATTCATTAGATATTATATTGACTCGACTCATTTTATCATCCATTAGATATTATATTGAGACTCGACTCATTTTATCATCCATTAGATATTATATTGTGCATCAACTCTTATGCATTGGAAATGATATTATACTGGGCTCATTTTCTCATCCATTGATTTTTTTTATCCATTTGATATATTTATCCTGCACTAATATTTTCATCCAATTGGATATGATTTGAGCCTTGATAATTATTATTTTATCAATCGGGTATAATTTGAGCCTTCACTCATTTTTTAATCCATTGGATATGAATTTTGAGCCTCGACTCATTTTCTGTACCATTGAATGTGATACACGTTGTATTAAGCCTCGCATCATTAACCTTTTTCTGTGACCTTTTTTCCAGGCACAATTAGCACAGTACAATGACCTGCTTGACCACAACATCATGTTTTATGTAGTCTTTGCATTATCTAATAATATAGTCAGCAAGCTGACAGCCAGCATTATTTGATGTATGGCCCGAACAGGTTGTTTACTTAGGCCAGGCGCACTGGGAGATGCATGAGTGTAATACGTTATAGTGGACCATGTCATGTGTTCAATCATATTCTCAATATATTGGACACACGTGATCTCCAATTGGCCCTCAATCTCGAATGTACTGCTGTAATGTACATGTATAAGACAGACAACTGTACTGTATGACTGAAGTAGATTAGCTGATTAATAATTAAAAATATGATTCTCAAAGCCTGTTCCCTAAGTAGAAGGTACTAAAATTTGTAATGTTTGCTGCAGTTAAGATACAAATAGAAACTACTTTAATGATGTGTAGTCAGAGATGTGTATATGTATGGGTGATCCAAGTTAATTGAGTGTCTCGCAATGTTGTTGGCCCTCAAAGAGGGGTGGTCAGCAATTTAACATTAAAAATTTGAAAATTTGAAATATCCATACCTTGTAGAATAGACATTCTATGGACCGTAACTTACTAGATCCAAGTACATATGCATGATGGGGCCATCTATAAAACATCTTTTAAGATACATGTATTTAGCATTTAAAAAGCATTCAAAAGAGTTATTTCCCTTCAAATATTAATTCAAATACAAAAAGAAAATGTCCTCAAAGAGAAATTAAAGTTGTTTTTTAACAACTACTGGTTTACCCGGGCAGTTATTGTGTTGGACTGTCAAGTGCCATGCGAACTGGTGCAGTAGGTTCGAATACTATGCTTAAGAATTTATGAGAAATAGTTAGTGACTGTACGATTGAAAATAGTATCTTATAGGAACAAGTGTAGTGTTCTGTTTATTTCAATAAGATGCTTTGGTCAATACTTGAAAAAGCCAATAAAACAATAGACATGATACTGTCTATATTTGTTTGGAATCGATGGAGCAGGATGTCACATAACGTTGTAATTATGGATTAGTTGTGAATACTAAGTGATGTCAAAAAACATCTTCCACATATAGCGAGGGATGAAAAGATCTCTCAAGGCCATCCCTATTACCTTGGTGTAATTAAATTTAGCATGAATATGTTACATATTCAGACACAAAAATTTAACGCTGTCGTAGGAAGATTTTGTAACAAAAACGCGTATTGGAGCATATACTGTAAATTAAAAAATATATAATACATGCATGTGCCACACCTCTTACACCATAATTTGTGCATCATGTTTGTGGACAAATGTAAGATAAAACATCTTTCAAAATAAATTGTTCGCCATCACTGTTGCTACATGTACTTGTATTATGTTATGATTTATTCAATTCCGCTGTAGAATTTACAGAAATGATCAGCATTTCTTTCCCAAGTGATTTTGAACAAAATGTCTGGAGAATGTCAAATGAGTTTGCTTCCTTGCGGTGCAGACAAATTACAATATCTCAACAGAGAGCTAATAAATCATGTCTATCATTGATAAACTTTATTCCCTTGACATTCTGCTATATATGAAAAGTGTTGTCATTCCACCACTTCTATCAAATTTATATCCTTCAGACAAACGTATGCAATTTGAATGACCAAAAGCACATAGAATATACTTACATGTTTATTGATATCATAAGCAATAAGATAAAAGTAAATGTTAATTTTAATAATAAGAAATGATCTATTGGCCAGAAATATTTTACAAACACCATTTGATGTGCATCCATCTTCAAAGTCGGGAGAGATCCTTTAATATTCCTAAATTACAATACACTAGTTGTAAGTGATTGAAACATTCTTCCTTCAGAGCATGCATAAAGTCAGTCAATATTATATGATCATTAAATCTCATACCACACAGCTCTGACTTTAATTGACTTTAACTGACTTTAATTGATTGACATTCTTTAAAATGTATTTCAGCACAGTTTCAGCTCATAAGAATGACGATATCGATATAATAAGCTCTTTAAAATTTAATGTTCTTTGTGTCTTGAAATATTAATCAGTAAATTCTTTGTTCTTCAGGACTGTCCTATCTATAACATCCAGAAGAGACGGACCTGGTCAGAGGGTGCTGACCTGAACACAAAGCTGGACCTGGTCAGAGGATGCTGACCTGAACACAAAGCTGGACCTGGTCAGAGGATGCTGACCTGAACACAAAGCTGGACCTGGTCAGAGGGTGCTGACCTGATCACAAAGCTATGGATATCCGCGAATGATCGAAACATGACAGCCCATTTTGTGACTAGCATCAACATGAACATCTTAATGGCTTACATCTTAATGGCTTATCGAACACTGAACTCAGCTCAAGATGGCCTACATTCATCCGACTGATTTGTCGAGCATATGTTTGAGGTGTGAGAGGTCGCAGGATCGATCCTCCATGTCAGTTGATCAGTTTAAACTTTTTTTCTCTTTCTAACCAGTGTAATTTTATCAAGTGTTGTGATAAATACACTCATGTTTATGAAGACATGCATTTGAAAGATCTCATACAGAATACAACTTGAGTGGCCATTAGAGACCATTTTGTCTTACAATCAGTTGTTTTTAAATGTATCTAACGCACAAAAGCGAGTTAAATACGTTTTTATACAATGAGTTGTTAGACAAATGGAATATAGCAGACAAAATTCTAGTATTCTAGTTCTTACATTGAGTCTAAAACTTGTTTTTTATTATTAAAATGCAAACCAAAGTGACCTCATTTTCACTCTTTTAGTTAAATCTGAATGTGCTAGGTGCAGACTTGCTGGCAAAGCTCCATGGATAACCACAGTAACCACCAATCAGTGGCTTCGTTGCTCAGCTGACCAGAGGTCGGGAGTAAAGCGGGTCGCAAGAGCATCCACCTGGGGCTCGATGGGTCGATCCTCCTCAGGGGATCCATTGGATTATTTCCCATTCCAACTACAGTGATCCATGACTGGCCTAGGAAAAGCTGTAGTGTGTGCTATCCTGTCTAGCTATCCTGTCTGTAGGAAAGTGCACTTAAAAGATCCCTTGCTGTTATTCCAAGAAGAGTAGCCTATGTGGCAGCAGCGGGTTTCCTCTGTGACTAAGTGTCGATATAACCATGCATTTGACATCCAATACCGCTGGTTAATAATCAATGTGTTCCAGTGGATGGTGGCAGTAATTTCCTTCTGAGATGACGTGTCGACATAACCATGTGTTTGACATTCAATATCCAGTGATTATTAACCATGTGCTTCAGATATGTCGTTAAAACAAAAAATTATTTAAATTATTTTTATGACTCGCTATCTGATACTATCTGAGTAAAAAGACGTTATGCTTTTATCTTCGTCCACTTCACGTTCCCGGATATTACAAAGCCTATGTAAATACTTGACGTCAATAACCCATTGAAAATATCATTGTTTAATAAACCAAATGACTGATTTCCCTTCTCGAGTTTTCAAGAGCATTAGGGAAATCTTCACAGTGTTCATTTACATATTCATTGTTTGCATGCACCAAAGTCAGGTGCTCCTCTGAGGATATCTCAAATGTCAATTACAGTCCGTAACATTGAACACTGTCCAACTTTACAAGGAAGTCTCTGAACACAGAGATATTTGCTATGTAGAGTCAAACCTGCCTCTAATGGGTTTATAAAAAGAATAGAGCAGGTCGTCTTTATATGCAGAAAGAAATACATACATCTGTATCTGCCTTAATATGCAGGAAGAAATACATACATGTACATCTGTATTGGCCGTTATATGCAGGAAGAAATACATACAATGTACATCTGTATTGGCCTTTATATGCAGGAAGAAATACATGCATCTGTATTGGCCTTTACATGCATAAAGAATTACATACATCTGTATTAGCCTTTATATTTGGCAGGAAGAAATACATACATCTGTATTGGCCTTTACATCATAAAGAAATACGTACATCTGCATTGGCCTTTATATTATGCAGGAAGAAATATGTACATCTGTATTGGCCTTTATATGCAGGAACAAATACATACATCTGTATTGGCCTTTACATCATAAAGAAATATGTACATCTGTATTGGCCTTTATATTATGCAGGAAGAAATATGTACATCTGTATTTAATTGGCCTTTATATGCAGGAAGAAATACATACATCTGTATTGGCCTTTATATGCAACACATTTTTTTTTATCTTTATTCTCAAGATCACAACATTGATATTGGATTGTCTGCATTTTATGAATAGCATGGCAGTATACCAGTAGCAGGATTGACTGTATTGCTTCTTTGTGAACTACTCTCTTCCCCCACAGAATCTGACTGACATTTTGGACGTGCTCACCTATATATCCAGTGCCAGTTAGATGAGATGACAAGTTAACTCTGGGAATGTCAATCCTCAAAGCAGTGTTCTGATCTGGAGATCTCCCCTAGGACGTCTGCAAGTGACGTTCTATAATTAGTACGGGTAATGTGCTCTAGTCGTCTTCTTAAAGACCCTCAATCACTGTTATTAGCGCCAAACGAGTCTGCTCTTCTACATTTTGCAGACAATAGCACTGACCTTAGAAGTGTTCGAACTATTTGGTTGTGTGTTTTATGAAATATAATAACACTGTCATTTGAAAAAATAGTGTGTCAAGTGCTTGTGGTCATTTTTGTTGATGTTTTGAATGTTGATGTCGATATAATAAATGAATGCAATTAAATGTACATAAACAATGACAGCGTTTTCTCTACTGTTACACATAAATCAATCTGTGTATAACTCACCTTACTGCGTCGCCACATGATCGCTTTTCGCACTGATTTGTGGTATTTTGATCTGTTGTTGTTGTTTTTTAAACTGGGTTGCTTTTGATACAAGATAACGTTTGTTTGTTTGTTTGTTTGTTTATTTGTTTGTTTGTTTGTTTGTTTAATGACACGATTGGCATACATTGGTTATTAATCAGCGGTTATTGGATGTCAAACGCACGGTTATATCGACACTTGGTCACAGAGAAAATCCGCTGCCACTGCGTGTACATGTGTGTGTGTGTGTGTGCGTGCGTCCGTAGGTGCGTGCGTGTGTAGTGGGGGAGGGGCGAATAACGATGTTCGCGAGAGTTATCACGTAAATGAGTCACTTTATAAAAAAATCAAGACTTTTCATACGATCGCTTTTGAGAAACAGACGCTACGAACACGTAAATATATATTCGTATCTGTTTTCATAAGTTTTTCTCCCAACCTAAATACCACCTTTCTATAAAGACCACTATTTAAAAAGTGGTCTTTATAGAAGGGTGGACTTTAGGTTGGGGTCTCTGTACTAGTATTTGTGTCTTATATGTGGTATAGAATGTAGTATCCAACATTCAAGCCAGTACCCCATATATATTAAACAGTCACGGCAGTGAAAAGGGTGACTTATCAAGATTAATTCCATGCTGTTCACGAGGTGGTAAAAGCAACAGGTCTGACCACCTCATTGATCATGTATATCTAGCAGTAACACACTTGTAAGTCTTGAGAGGTGGTAGAGCATGTTTCACTGTACATCATTTATCATGTACATCTAACACTGAATTAAAGGCCAAAGGATCACGTTTACGGCTTATATTCGATTTCCGTTTATTGGCAACAGCTATATCTGAACAATCTTCTTTTTTTACATTGGCAATTAGGACAGTGCATAAAAGTCAATGTGGTTTCACAATCCGAACACTGTTCCAAAAGGGTGTTTGGTGTGGTGGGGGGGGGGGGGGGATGGTGGGAATAAAAGCATGGTTGATCAGTGTTTTATGTTTGGATTAGAAGGGGGAGAGAGGAGATCTAGAAACCCAATCCTAATTGTGTTCGATTTGTGAACACATTGACATTAAGTTTATGCACGGTCCATAATGTCATTTGATTGCAGAGATTGTGGCGTAATAATTATTGGTCTGGGTATAATATAAAATCGGGCCATGTTTGTCGAGTTTTAACATCCCAACGCCACGAGTATGTTAAACTAGCAATGTTTTGATATTAACCTTCTGAGTATTATCTCGACAGAATTTGGGACTTTGTTATCTTCTTATTTGGAATTTTAAATTTTGAACAGATTTTTAGATACATCAAGTTCATGCATCGATTAGTTTGTTTACACAGACAGAGAATAGTGTGACTAAATACGGCACCACAGCGACAGCCATATTACATTCCAAGATGGCAGAGACTGATACAGATTATCCGTGTTATTATCTGATACAAGATCATTAAAAGTTCAGTGTTATCATTGAAAGTATTTGTTGTTCAATCTGTCCATCTTACATACATTTAGCACAAATAAGGTTCAGATGGCGGCCATATTGAAATCCAAAATGGAAGACGCAGACACTACACGAAGTCATAAATGGTCTCGTATGATTCTATGGCCATTAAAACATGGGGTAGCCTTGAAAAGTATGTCTATACCTGAACTACAATTAAAGATATTGAGGAAAATATAAACTGAATGGCGACCATATTGAAATCCAAGATGGCGGACACCCGGGGGTGGGGGTGGTTGGTAATTAATTGCAATGGGATGTACTACCCACCTGCAAAGTGTCATGTTTTCCCCACAAAGTAAACGATTATCCCTGTTAGCCTGTGGACTATTATAACTTATTTACGTGCGTATATCAAATTAAAGTTCAAACATGTCTGTCATGGCCACGCAGTAGGCCTACTGCTGCCTAGAATGTATGCCCCGGTCAGAAGTTAATGTCAGTATGTGAGAGGAAAGCTACTACTTTGAAGCCGCAACGTATGCTTTATATATGCACTTTTCCATGAACAGGATAGCACGAACCAGTTATACCAGTTGCGCTACTTGTCGACCACTGGTCGGTGTATGTGGTAAGTATACCTACCCAAAAAGCTTTGTCGGTACTGTAATTAAAAATCCAATACCTCGATTAGGATTCGAACCCAGTACCTGCTAGATTGAAGACCAGTACCTACAAGCGTTAACCATGAAGGCCACTACACCATGGAGGTCGGTACCACACACAATCCAAAAACAAGTATCATACCATCATTCAATTTCTCTCAACGTCCGTTATTCGTCACTCATTTGTGTGAAATTACTACTAAACTGTAAATACCTTACAACTAACTAACATTGGCCTACATGTATTTTAAATTTATTTTTGGCTGACCTTTTTTTTAAACCTAATCATTTGACACACGAACGCACACATAATTTTTCAATTTCCTGTATGCAGCATTGAACGTAATATTTTAATCGGGTTAAAAGACTTGATGTGACAGGCAATTTCTCGTCATCCTTTACTTCAAACTCGGGCATATTAATAACATTGCCAACTTATTTGCACAAATATCGTGTTTCAGCACTACTATGAAGCCATATGAATAATTAAATTTCATTAAGCTTGTATGGCCTCGTAAAGAAAAAAGATTAATTCTAAGGTTATATTTTAGGATTCACAGATATGACTTTTATATATCAACTTCCTTTATTATTACACTCACAAATAGGTCTACAATTCACCACCCCGTCCCAATCAATAATTAGTGTAGTAGTTAAAGCCTAATGTATGGCAGTTATGCAGCTGTATAATTGGGTAACAAAATGGCGTCATGCTGTAGGCTACTACATTAGGTGGTCCCTAAAAGGACACTCATTCGAATATCTATATGTAAGCATACCATACCTGCCTGCCTTCCTACTTTGCTGCCTCCTTGCCTACCTCACTGTCTGCCCTGTTTGTCTGTCTGTCTGTCTGTCTGTCTGTCAGTGTGTCGCGAATCACCCCATTCTCACCATGAGCACAACCTTTGATGGCCGATCATCCTCAAAACTGGATGGGACGGACGGGAAGCCTGGGAACCTCACTGTCTGCCCTGTTTGTCTGTCTGTCTGTCTGTCTGTCTGTCTGTCTGTCGCGAATCACCCCATTCTCACCATGAGCACAACCTTTGATGGCCGATCATCCTCAAAACTGGATGGGACGGACG
>JAULBR010103966.1:10366-20703 GCA_032355825.1 Melanodrymia aurantiaca | reverse complement strand
GTATTTATTTATGTATTTATGTATTGTATATGCCTATGAGCCAAATGGCTTAAAGCAAATAAACAATTACAATTACACAACAATGGGTTTTGCTTCAGTAATCTCACACCACTGTATCTACCTACCATCGGTAAATTCCATTGAAGTTAGTGTGTGATTGTTAACTTAACTAATGTCCGTCTATATAAAATTTTCTACAAAGTTTAAATGGCGTATATGATGGTTCATCCACCCTGACGAGTTTTGTCATCAAATTTCAGGCATGCAGTGTCAAGTCTGCGCTGAAGGCAGTCAAAACTACCGTCCTGGGTGACGCAATTTATAGACCGGCAGGTTCAAGGACACATGTCACCGAGATTGATGCACTTTAGAAATCAACCTATTCAGGGTTTCCGACTTATTTACCAAATTCTTATGTATTTCTATGCACGGAAACAGAGTATATAAAAGATCACTTGTTGCTAACAAGTAGCAGATTTCGTCACTGACCATTAATTTTATATGAACATCTAAAACCATCACAAGTGATATAAATTGTGTTTTAAACTGGTGTCTTACAATACAATGAGGTCGAGAAACCAATCATTTCATGGAACGTTTGAAATTGTTAGTATTTTCGTAAAATGACTGGTACGGCATTACATTACATGAAATTTCTAGATGATTCATGAAATGACTGTAATAAGGTGGTCTTTATTTCACTAAATGTGAACTAATAATTGGCACAAACAATCTGTAATTTGAACACATTATTTAATAGGATTTGCAATTAAAACATCATTTATATATATAGTTCATGTATATCTATATTCTCCAGTAACAACTCTATTTTCAATGATCTGTTCATAATTTTGTACTACATTGTATTTCACCATTGTATGATTTTTCAATACGCTAATGCTCACTTTGTATCTATGTAATTGAAATTAACTGCAATCTGCATTTCAATCAATACGCAACACATTATAATATTACTAAGTGTGTTATTTTAGTTGGTCATTATAAAATCATACATACAGTATATCAATTACAATAGTTGTTTATAAGCAAGACAATGTGTCAATTAGTTTTCTGTTTGATATACAATGGCCGCTGATTGCTAATCAATGAGCTCCTATAAACAGTCATCAACTTTCGTTTATTGACACAGCTCCCTAAGTCATTAATACCAAACAAGACATAAAGCATGGCAATCGGTCAATGGATATTACTCGGCATGGTATCTGCTTTGAATGTGTGGGCGTGATATGAGGCAAAATATTCATCAGTATTTGTTCTCAACTTTATGAAATGACACTTATTATGTCTATTGTGTATCACCTATTTCTACCCTGAGTCCCCCACCCCCCCCCCCCACCCACTGTTTACAGATACTGGATCCAGCCCTGAAACATTGATAAAGAAGAGTCAGAGGTCAGATGAATCATCAACATAATTATATCCTTATAGATAAAAGTTTGTTTAACGACACTTCTGGACCACATTGATTATCAATAAGAGATATCGTTACAGAGCATATCTACGAAATGAAATGAATTGATTTTAACGACATCCTAGCACGAAACAAAAAAAACATAGTCTGTTGGGTGTCAAAATACGGTACATGATACAGATGATGGGGGTATTTTTATACGTCAGGGAGTACTTTGTATCAATTACTCAATGAATCAGTTTAGCCAGTATTCCCAAAGCCTGCTCGAATGCCGTCCATACCACGATTCACTGACAGCTACATGTATAGATGTGTAGTGAGTAAGGCTAACACGTCGGAGGATTGGTTCCTACACATGTAAAACAAACCGGTGCCAGTCTATCAAGACAAATAATATGTCAAAGCTATAAAATCGATGTTTAAATGTAACAGTAAGTGAAACGCATAACAAGTGAAACATAATATGATGTTATACCTACTGTGGACAGATTATAATTACAATGTCAAATCACTAGATTAATTTGTGACATCTAGGCATTTTACTATCAACAAGATAACAGATTTAGTCAAAATTGACATGCACATTTGTATAATTATTTATGTCGGCTGAGTTTACCGCCGCCGTCACATGAAACGCATGCTACCTGAGTGACAGCACAGTGGAATGGTACAGGATGCAACCCGCATATCAAGACTCGAAGTACATCGCGATGGGGGGTTTTCTGTACAATGTGTGTCTTTACTGTTCTTTCAGATCGATAAACAATAATTATTGGTATTATGCATGACGAATGATCTTATTTTGAACATACAAAGGACAACTGAATCCCTAATTAATATAATAATAATAATAATAATAATAATAATAATAATAATAATAATAATAATAATAATAATAATAATAATACAGATATTTACATCATATAATATTAAGAATCATATTACGGAGAATTGTAACAACTTGGTGTTGTGTATTAATAAACACATTATATAAAGAAATTAATTAATTAATTATTTAATTAGTATAGGTAAAAACATTATATTGTTCATATGTTATCTGCCATATGGGCAATTGCTAAAAGTAAAAATTTGCACAACCTAATAAGTTGTTTTAGGTTAGTAATAGACAGTAATTGTATTAATTTATATGAAGATTGTCTGGTATAAAATATGGTTGATTGTACCTTGATCTTATGGTAGTAAAATAAAATGGACAAATCAAAATGAAGTGGTACTCGTCTTCAACTGTGTTCATTTTGCATAGATTACATAATATTATTAATATAATTATGTAACGTACATGATTTGTGGTAATATTGATCACTAACCACCCTAACCCCACATTCCCAATTAATGCTTTTATCTATAATAATTTATTTACTATAATATTTTCATCGTGTGTTTATTATGAACTTCGTCGCTGACCTCAGTGAAGCTGTTTCAAAAAGTGTACCAAAACTAAATTTGAAATTTACGTATTAATTTTATGGCATATTTCAAGCTTCAATGGTAAAAACGAGTGATGCTACATTTTTAATAGTTGTATTCGTTCAGTATTACTCTATGTGCAACAATGATAATGTCTCACTGACTTTTAGATACCTGCATCGAAAATAATCAATAAAATGTCAAAGACGTACATTTAATGATTGCGGGTTACTCGAGAGAATAGTTATTGTATTCGTGTCCCCTATAAAATGTAATATTTCATTTCCTATTACTATTAATGCTGTAAAATGGCAAACAAGAATTTCGTAATTATCTGAACTCAACGACCACTCCAGTAATACGACCCGCATGAGGATCAAAACTACTCTACCTGAAGCCGTAAAGAATCAGATTCAGTAATATCCACACTAAATTGGATTTGTCCATAAATGGGAAATTAATCCTATGCAGCTACAACAGTCCATACGTGACGACAAAACTATGATAATTATTATACATACACTATTATAGCACTGAACTAGCTGACGATGCTGGACCTCTTCGTTGCGAAATAATGAAGTTGAAGTGCTACTGTCCTGCAAGAACGCTTATATAACACGCTATCCAAACAGTTGTCACTGCAAAGTAAACTTCGAAACACCGCCGATTCCAGCCGTGTGATATTTTGTATGTCGTTAGTTCTAGCCGTTCCCCACGGAGGAAGCATTAGAGCGAAGTGGGCACTGAAGCACAAACGCGTGGCTTTGGATAATCAATTTTATATAAATAATTAGTTTTCAAATTCCCATATGAAAGTCCCCAGACACTTGAAGATTATTCCACTTCATTGTGACTTGAAAAGCGAAATGGATATTAAAATGGTCATTTCTATGCAGGTTAGGTCTGCCTATAAGACGAGTAATCGCGTGTCTCGGTGTATTTATGACGCAGACATAACACACACATTTAACGCAACGATCCACTGTGCAAAATTGCGTGACATTAACCATAAAGAGAAAATCACATTCTTCGACACACAAACAATCAAACATACAAACACATAGTGACATACGAGTTCCACACCAGCAATTTGGTTGCGGATTGTGTCTTTTTGTCTTTTTTTGCGGTGGAACCAGACACACATAGCTCGTCAAGGGATGCTTAAAAGTCATCTGTATCAACGTTCCATTGATTGTTTCAGTTTTAATAGCCCTCGCCAGACCTTTGAGCCAAATAATTCCCAAAGAGTGTTGGGAATTGAATTATTTGGTTGTATTATATCATTAGATTTTGCTACACACACACTGTTATGAATTCCGTACAAGACGTAGACATTAGCATACAGTTATACAAATAGATGTAAGATTAACTGCAATACTATAGCACGATCAGGTTGTCATTATTCCGAACGAGTATATGAGTAAGACTTTACGGCTGGCACCCTCTCCTATGAATTGGGAGCGTCCACTCGGATCGACCCTCCTCAGCGGACTCCTTGGGTTATTTCTCGTTCCAACCAGTGATCCAAGACTGGTCCATTAAAGGCCGTGGTGTGTACTATATCTGATCTGTGGGGGAAATGCACATAACAGATTCGCTACGATTAGCCCATGTGGCAGAAGCGGATGTCCTCTGTGACTAAGTGTCGATATATACGCTGATTAATAATCAATGTGTTCCAGTCGTGTAGTTAAACAAACAAACTTTATCTTCCTATGAATCTGACATCTAACGCCAAGAGTCTGAAAATGTATAGCTATTCTAGTACCAGGAGACGCCCCAACTCAATTGTAGTTTCCTAATACATGTATAACATAATAATTAATTTACCTGCAATTTATATAATTAAAGAAGTTAACATACGTAACATTATCAAAACGTATCTTCGCACAAGGCAGAGTTGAAGGGATATCGTGACAAAGTCGTGATAGCTTGTCAGCACAAGTTCGTCGAAGGTGAGCATATCCGTTCTCAATGGTGACATCTATCGTGATCACAGCTGTTGTATTGTACAGTCAACCCCGTCTTAAGCAGCCACCTAAAGGAGTAGATAAAAGTGGCCTCTTAAGACAGGTGGCTGCTTAATACAGGTCAAATTGCACTAAAATTGATGATATTATGGTAACCCTTTAAGACAGGTGGCTGCTTAATACAGGTAGCCGCTCAAGCAGGATTGACTGTAATTAAAACGCTAAATCGTGGGCATGAGGTCACAATGATTATTGCACCAGACATTATCTATGCCAATAATGAGGTATATCGTGAAAAAGCCTCTAAAATGTCCAACATATACGAATATGACTGAAAATAAATATTATTGACTAAAATCGTAATATGCCGTTAGTAAATGTATATCAAACATTGTGAAACGTAGACAGTTTATGCGCGAGAAGCTGGAATACAATTGCCGTCCATCAACGAATCATATTTATACGTGTAGACTGTATAACCAAATTTAATATTCGCGCCTGCACGTGGGTTACAAGACTTAACAGTTTGATACGTCTGATTTTATCTTTAAACTAAAGGATAGACACACTAGAGATATGTAATTGTATAAATCACCACTTTAATTGTCAAGGAGAATCTAGGCCCTGTGCTGGTCTTCAATAAACAAAGACGTATTCTGTACAGTAATACAATTTGTCTCGTCTCCAATGGAGATGAGTTGTGTGGAATAACACAAGGTGCACTCCAGGCTGGGATGCCATACAAGCGAGTAACGGTCATTCAGCCAGGCAATGACACACACAGGACTGGCCGTGTAATCTGTATGCAGACTTCGCCATAAATTGCACGGCAATTTTCCGGTTTTCCTAATTTATTCCCCGTCAACGCTACATCCGTTAATTGTACCCTTGATCTTTGGTCAAAGATGTTTTATTTTGACGTTCTCACAAAGGGCAATACTGCATGATAGATCGACTGAGGTTACCACAGTTTATTCCGGATAGATTAAATATAAATTGACCAGAAGTCGATCCGTCTAACCGTGAATTGGAAAATTATGACCGGAGCCAAATTCAAGACCATAAACAATCATGCAATGGTCATTACAGAGCTTTCAAAAACAGTTCTTATTGACAGTTCACTGCACTTTGAGACGTTACAGGATTTATGTTGACTGCTTCTGATTGTGGATTTCCTTTCAATGTATTACTCATGGAGATGAGGTTGTACAATTTATGATCGTTCAAAATAATGCTTCTTTGTTTCGTTGACTATTTTTCTCTAGACCTTCATTATTTACGCTTTATTATTGAACGTTAAAATCGTAAAACGTATTGACACTAACAGTAACAACGAAACGAAAAGATGACATTCTTACTGAAATATTAACGTTATAGGTAAATCCAATATATATTTCCGAAGGAGTCTGTTAGTGTCAGAATGGAATTACTTCAATCCTTCAATCATATTTCATTCAAGTGGTGTAGTTGAATGATTGGCTCAGATACATCTTGTATATCATTGCTGTTCCAGCTGTGATTCACGGGTAAATGTTATTTGACCTTGCCGTAGTATCTGTTATAGACTTGGACTTGTTCAGTGATACACATTCGGCTGTGTCAATGAGTTTGTCGTTTACTTTGCATAGATAACACCTTAATTGACATAATTAAGTTCTATACACAGGCATTACTTTAACACTGGGCAATAAAACGACATTCTAAAAATGTATTTTTGATTACTTTTATCTTTTAGTCAAACAATTTCCGCTGAAAATTCTGACGAGAAATATATGCTGACAAGAAAAATATAATGGACTCTTATTTGAATGATTATACAATTCACAATGCGCAGCACAAGTGGAAATTAGTAATTGTGTTTGGAGGTTTATGATGGTTATTATAAATACAATCATAACTAGGCTATAATTAGCGTCGTGAGTTTTTCTATCAATGTCATTTAATGGTAATAACCATGAGCTTGTTATAGGTCTGCATATACACTGTTTGAAGTGGAATCTACTTCCGTGGTTAGAGCGTATGACTGATACGTAACATGTTGAGTTATGTGTTACGCTGTCTGTGAACAGCTACATATAAAAGACCCCTTGCTAGCTTCTAATCTGAGAATACTAGTGAAAGTGAGTGTCTTTATAGACCATCTGTGAAATCACTAAACAGATATACAAGTGCGGATGATTGATTTACCAAATGTGCTCTAGTGGTGTCGATAAACAAATATTAACTCTCTTTACTACACTGTTCATTTCTATAAAACAAGTCCATTATAATATTAGCGATGGACCAGCACTTGAGCACTATGACCGCACAAACAAGCCTGACATTAGATTATTATCATTTATGCATATTATACTGGAAATCAGAACTTTCTAATCTCATTGCTGATGTCAGAAAGACGAAGTCATTCTCACTTCAGAGCTATATGTTATTGTCACACTACAATTGACGCGTACATGCATCTCCTTTACAAACGTATTCAATTGAAATGGCCAACTTGTAAAATATTTATTAATCCTGGGAATTAACCGTCTTTTGTTGCTCTGGAGCCGGGTAGGTATCTTGTGACTTTGTTCGCAAAATCGATCCGTTAAAATGGAACAGAATAATCGTTCAGTCAATCTATACATTTTTTCTAAACAAAATTATGTTTGAAGCTGTATAAATATTCTGCACCCTGATGTCTCCAACATGAATATGCGCATGCATTGATAGCAAGCAGCAAACCATTTCCATTTGGGATTTGTACATGGTGTACAACAATATGTCAATACTTCATAGCACTGTCATCGCTATGGACATAACACATGATTATAAAATATTCAAAAGACACTTCAATAGGAGTTTGGATAGGTTTTGACAGCAAATAGAACAAAATTAACTATTGTATGTAAGCAGATGCAATTATACAGGAATAAAGTGGCGGTAATTGCACTAAGAATGGTAAAACATACTGTAGTATAATGTACAATGCAATTATAATGGAACCAATATTTAAGAGAAGCGAAACTCCGTTTACAGAACTTATGGATACAGAAGTTGATGTGGAAAGAAATTATGCTGTTGGGTGAAGGATTGAACCAGATCAACATAATAATTGTATTATAATTTACTTTGGTGACATTTGATGTAAAACCCTATCTTAATTCACATACTAAACATTCCCTTCAATCCATTTTTGAGATCTTGTTTACAAGGGTTTCAAGTTATTGAGATTTGTGGATGCCGTTTGGCAGTTTCTGTCAAATAGATTTAGGGTATAGGTGTAAGAAAAATGTTTTCTATGTGTCAATGTTTGGTCCATGCATAGTGATGAAAATCGATGCGTGCCATAATTATATCTCCATGTGAAGGAGGCTCATGTTGCACATCCAGTATCTCATGAATATGCTTGGGATTATGCTGGATTGCCTCATTTAGTATTTTCACCACTTTCAAAACAAATGCTAATAGTATATAGACATTCATTTCTATATAGACATGGTGAATTATTATGGTTGAAAGAACATCTGCCACTCTTTTCATTCAGAACAACATCCACTTAATAGTTAATCACACCGCATTTAGACTGTGTTGATAATTAAGTACTATGTTGTCACTTTACGCATAAATAAAAGTTAACGTTTGTTAAGGATGTTATACAGACATGTAATCAATGTATGTAGAAATGGTGTTAAAGGAATTTAAGGGTATTGAGTTTAAGACGGATGCCACCGGCTGGGCAGGATAGATGGAAATTGATTATTGGTAAATTGGTCATATCTTTTATCGTAGAACTTGTGGAGAGGGCTGTGTCGTTTTTCTATTTCTAAGCAAAGATCAAGGTATGAAACAGATGTTCTATTTTCCTTTATTCCCAACTTTGGTGAACAAATCAATCGAATGTGTTCTCTCTTAGAGTACCAATATATGCTTATCCAATGTGTTTCAGGTCATTCTAATGTGTGTAGTGGCATCCATCTTAAAGTGAAAACGTCAGCTATTCAGAGCTGCGATTGTACGTAGTCTATGTTTGGAGGACATTCGTAATCACGTTTATAAAACACTTAGTGAAGACGCCAGGGAGTAAAGGTGAGGACTGAAGCTGAACCATACACCTCGTCGATCTTCCGCCAGTGACAGGCACCAGACTCATTTGCAATAACACACAGCTCCTGGGACGGCCAGCATGATACATGTTATAGCTTATTTATACTAATAAGCATCCTCATCGCTATCTTATGGATATTAAATCTTTCCATGGTAATAAATTGAATATATTTCATTATTAAATAATAAATTACATACGTTCAACATTTGCGTGTTCTATTTAGAACATAATCGTCACTTTTTCTTCTTAGATTGATTGTCTATAAAGAATAAACTGGAATAATAAAAATTTTGGAAACATTAATAAAACATGATTTTGTGTAGAATATTCATGTATTATAAAAAGAAATGCCAAGTAATCGTATAATATTCATGAATTATTTAAATAATTGTCACGAAATTAAAGACGATCAATCACCAAGTCTGGAGCCAAATGTTTCCGCTATACAGCATCTCCAAACAACAGGTCTGGAGTGTCCCTAGAGGTGTTAGCTTCGTGTTTTGGCTATCTATTCGTAAGAAGTAGACAGAGCAATTTTATGCAATATAATGGTATTTTGACATTGATGTTGTTTATAATTATACACTAAATGTATGCAATTATGTAGATACACAAGGACAGTGGTTTCTCTTCTAGCCAGGCCTCCGTAGCGCAGTGGTTAACGCATCGGGCTTAAGACTGGTAGGTACTGGGTTCGGATCCCATCGTAGCATATGGGTTTTTTAATCAGAGTACCGGATACAACTGTTACAGCATAGGCCGTGGTATTTACTGGTCTCTCTGTGGGACAGTGCATATAAAAGCTACCATGCTGCATATAAAATATGAGTAGAGTTTTTCGTTTGTCATAAAAGCGCTAGCCTCTATTCTGTGTGATCTTGATAATCGTGCTTGAACAGTAATCGAATATAAGCAGGTAAATAAATTATAACTAACGGACATCATTTGAAATCGCGTGTAACTCGCTACATTCCATTTTCACATCATCCCCCTTTTCGCGCCAAACTGGTGAGTGATCCGCTTTAAGCCTCAAATCATCACAAAAAAGGATATGTGATACTTTGTTGTTTCAGTTGACGATATCATGAATCACTGAATAGTATGCATGTTGTGTTATGAAATACCCCACTTAGACACCTTGCATCCGTTTTGAAAAAGGTCATCGTTTAGGACGCAATAATATCAGCGAGGGTGTATGCATTTGAAAGCATACGACAAGTTATGTTTATTGGGTTACTGGTCCAGATTAAAAGAAGTTAGATAGCAGTTTGAGAAACAGAGGACCACAAACAACGCTCGTTTGCTTGCTGTACATGCAGACCAGATCATACCCTCAATGTAGCACAATGAAGGTCGGTTATCTCTTTGAAAGTATAGGTTTCGAACTTGACAAGTCTTGTGTCGAGGTCGTGCTTTAAGG
>JAULBR010103966.1:0-10266 GCA_032355825.1 Melanodrymia aurantiaca | reverse complement strand
CTGTACTACGGCTATAGTGGAATCACTGCGGACATTATGGCTGTACTACGGCTATAGTGGAATCACTGCGGACATTATGGCTGTACTACGGCTATAGTGGAATCACTGCGGACATTAAGGCTGTACTACGGCTATAGTGGAATCACTGCGGACATTATGGCTGTGTGGGTAACGCCATGCACCAGGAACACGGCGAGTTCATTACGATGAACCTTTCTACTTACTGTCCCAATATCTCTTGCACTCTATCACGCGCTGAGTTATGTATTTAGCTACGTTAATTAGTTTACAGTCTAGAATGAGAAGATTGGATATTGGGCAACATTATAGAATAATAACGCCCCTTGCCCGTGTTGTGACTGACTTAATCAAACACCATCAGTGACACAGATGCGGCATGATGCAATACCCTACTTTTACCTTTTTCACACGCGTTTTTCTTCGATAAAATAAATGCATGTAATAAGAATGGTTCTACTGGTGAAGCAGGATACGCTCCTTTTTCGAGAACGTCTGGCACCACCACTGTTTTAGCTGTGAATACGTGCGACCGTCACATTTCCGCAATGTCTCATCGACTAAGCATTTGGTTTATATCAATAGTTTTGTCAAGTTTCATAAAACATCAAAACGAGATACGGATGAACTGGTAAGTGTATTCTCCCTTTATAACTGTGTTGACATGTTAGGAACGACCATCGTACACCCACACCACCCCACTCCACCACACTCCACTCACTCCACCCACTCCACCCCACCCCAGCCCACCCATACCGTCAGCAACTTCCTCACTCTTAGATACCCATTGTCCTCTTTATGAATTCCACTCGACCTGACAATCGATCTCCTAGTCTGGTTTTCTGTATCATATAATTACGTCGTAAGTGTGTCATTATACTTCTATTAACTTAACTATTTATAAACAACTGAACGGGTAGCATCCATAATTTGTCATATTATTAGTAGTTAAGTTTGGCTAATTAGTACATGTAATTAAGCTCATATTTACAATGTTGGCCCAGCAGGCAACCCTAGGAAAATACAGGCTTTACACGTCCGTAAAATTTGTAGTGATCAATAACCACAACAAAATAGATTTTGACTTTTTAAATATTGATGCTGCTGCTGCTGCTGCTGCTGCTTCTGCTGCTGATGATGATGATGGTGATGATGATAATGGTGATGATGATGATGATGATGATGATGATGATGATGATAATGATCCTAAAGATGATAACGCTGCTAATAGTTGCTAATGATCGGATTGCAATGAGATGTTCATGCTAAAAGTACTTTACATGGCCGCTGCCGCTAGTAATGCTATACCTCGTAGTACTACTTTTGATATAAAACGGTATAGGCGACATTTCAATGGACATTCCCGACAGAACATAGAACATAATTATGCGGATCACTAGTTGAGTAGTCATCGAGTAGTCTCAACAAGCCTAGAGAAAAGTTTGCTGAGAAAAACTTCCTGATCGACAGCATAATTATATGTCACATTTGTGGATAATACATATACATGTACACAAGAAACTGGTATCCGTATGTGGTCAACTGTTAGTCGTTTTTTTTTCTTTATGTATATGAACCAACGTTTCTAACTAACCTCGAAAAATCGAAACAAAGAGATCTAGCAAATAAATTCAATTTAACTGTCCACTATATTATTCAATAATAACAGAATATCCGTTGATTTGCTCACCAGACTTTGAACGAAAAAAAAGAACATATCTGTATCTTTGCATAGAGATTCAAAACGACACATGTGTCTACTAAACAAAGCTATACGATAAAATAGATAGCTTCAACTTTCCAATAGTTAATTTTAGTTTTATATCGAGCAACATTCCTTCTGCCCAACATAATAATCATCATCATGCGTGGATGATGTCACGAGTTCGTCGGGTATCGTTTGGATTCTTTCTCACAGATATATTATAATGTTTGCCTTATTGTAATAATACTATTTGAGACCAGTATTGTGTTTTCTAAATAAAATTATTTTTAGACAGCTCATCGTCGATTATTAATTCATAATAGAATACCCGGCTTCAGCCTATGGCGCAATTACCTGTTGTGATGCGAAATTAAACAAGAGCATGGCAGGAAATTACTAAATACACGAGACGACCAGACTGTGTATGTTTTATAGCGGCGGACGCGTGTGGAGGAAATGGTTTTTTTACTACACTGTTCTTCCGCGAGACGAGCGCCGCCGAGAGAGAGAGTTCAGCCCGCAGTAAACAGCACTGATTAAAAACTGCATATTTAACATCTAAATGGACCTTATTCATCGAAAGTAGGACAGATTTGACGCATGAATATTATATATGTATCCGTTTGCTACTTGCAAATTGTTTCACTTGTGTTGGTGATATGCAACGGCTGTCACTTAAATGACAATTGCGCCAAATTGGTATTGAGCGATACAACATAGCCCCAAGAGATATTACATAGATTTTGTTCTGTTAAAAGCCGTATCGGGTATTGAGAAATATGTCGTGCATTTTACGTTTAATTAATTCATTGATTTGGCATAATGGTTCCTATTATTCTTATAATGGTTTTCGTAGGCTTGACCTGCTATATTCATAGATGATATAAATATTTCTATTTCGATTAATATAGTGTAGCGGAGTCGGAAACCAAATAGATCCTGTAAACAGAGTAAGGTTGACAATATCCACCATTAACCATGTAGTATTGAAAGGATCCTTCATGCATGTATGTGGGTTAGGGCTATTGTACCCGAGCGTATATGATTTGGTCTCAGATAGGAAGCTTGCCAAGGCACTCAATTCATATTATGTGACCGAGGGTGGAATACTTCTATGTATCACACACTATTTTATCCAATCATTAAATGCTAGGGCGCCATTTTTAGAAAAAGGCTCAAAACATCGAAAACACTAATTTCACACAACATAAATATCAATGGTTTATGCAAAGTAATTGTCAAGCATTAAGCGATTATTTTTAATTTATATAGCGGCAAATGCTATGACGCCATTGTTTGTAAATTCAAAACACCCAGAATCACTAAAAACAAATTTTAAATACATTATAATTTAATAACTTTAAATTATGTTCGACGCTCGGTCCCGGTGTCACCTTAGTGACCTACAGTTTATATGAGTTACTGTTTACTGTTGACTGCTGTAATATAATTATAGCTTGTACCAAGACGTTTGTAGAACAGAGAATGGTAACAAGACAGATTGTTTCCAGGAATATAATTTATATATCACATAGCGGTATTAATATAATTATATATGCAAACAGATACATATTACTCGTATTGTATAATATGTGGGCAAGTGAAATTTGACATAAAGATCACACTAACCGTTCTTATACAGCAACTACTTGTTTATATAAAACATATCTGGAGTATTCCAGTTGTATACATCATATAATTATAACGGTCAACTGTCCATTAACCTACTGTTTGTATGTTCCAAGAGTAGCCTTTAAATACAGGTTTTACTGAATGTGGGATAGCTATATATAACGTCATTAATGCCAGGATCTGGACGTATACAAAGCAAGAGCGTCCGCCTGAGGCTCAATGGGTTGAAGGATCGATCCTTCTTAGGGGACCCGTTGGGGATATCCCGTTCAAACCGGTGGCCCACAACTGGTTATATCAAAGACCGTGGTGTGTGCTATCCTGCCTATGAGAAAGTGCACATAAATGATACTTTGCTGATATTCGAAGAAGAGTTGCCTATCTGGCGACAAAAGGGTGTCCTCTGTGACCAAGTGTCGATATAACCGTGCGTTTGAAATCAAATAACCGCTGATTAATAATAAATATGTTCCAGTGGTGTGGGTAAAAAAACTTATACTTTCATTAACGCCACCCCTCTCTCATTCCACTCCCCCAATTCCCCGCCCGCTGATAATGTTTATACTGTACGTGTTGCATACACAGGTTACAAAACCAACTTATAGCTATTATACAATAACAAATTGCTGTACACATAGCGATACATGACAAGTATAATGTGACCACGCACAGTGTGTTGCATACACAGGTTACAACACCAACTTATAGCTAATATACAATAACAAATTGCTGTACACATAGCGATACATGACAAGTATAATGTGACCACGCACAGGGTACGGAGTATATCGATGAAGATACATGTAGATCTATATTATGGTAGTAGAAATGAGGAATTAAAGTAAAGACGTAATTAACAGTGTTGTACTCACCTCGCCGGCCGGTGGGTCGCTCGGTCGCTCGGTCGTCGCTCGGTCGCTCGGTCGCACTGGTTCTATGTGAGTGACAGTCGTTAGCTGAAGCAAGTGTATATAAATTATTAAGTTCTACGGAAGGTTGTGTGACGGGAGGGAGAGCCTGGAGATGTGATGTTGTTCAGTCGTACAAAGACAATTGACCACGTGCAAATGTCAGCGTTATCGGCAGGATGACAAACATCATCGTAATGAACCAACCAGCCAGCATGCAGCGGTGGGCAATGATTGGCGGGTATGAAGACATTTAGTTAATGAATTTACTTGTTCCAGTTAGTTGACGTATTTTGAATAATGACGGAGCAGAATAGATTACACGACCAGCACACTGTCCACTAAGCTGTCGTTAATCGGTGGCCACGGGCGACCTGATTCCTCAGTTGTCGAAACAAATTTGATTAACGTACAGCTTTGTGGAGCTGCTTTCTGGCATTACGCTGTGACAGCGCAACAAGCATTGTGGAGGACATCCAGAAAACAAGACTCTGACAGCATTAACACAAGTGTTAATGTTTAACCTTTCACCACGCGCAATACTTATAGGACGAATCTTTTGACGAGAATTCATTATGATTTACTATCATGTAATAACATGTTTACTTACACACCTGTGCGTGAAATGGCTATTATGCTAACAATTAGATACATCTTACGGGATGACTCGGGTCACTGCCTCATTAGTTTTCTCTGGTCGATTTGCAAAGACCAGCGATTAGCTGCTGTCCCGCTAATAATATCAGCGCGTTATGCCCCGTTATGTACATTTCACGATAGTGCACGCAATGTCGTTCCAAGATAAATGATACCTGACGACCACTCATTATTATTATGTTCTTTATAGCGTATAATAAGTTAAATCAGTGTAGTCAAAACCGACAGGCTACATAGTGTGGTATGAGGTGTCACAAAAATAGCTTAAACGTCTAACACTAAACTGTGTATACATTATTATGTGTTAATAAATTACTTTATTTATATACTAGTTGTCAAAACTATGAAAGAACAAAACAATGGGTTATATATATACGTTCCATTAATGGGTTTCAACTTGTAAATATTTTACGATGAGTACCAAGTTAAATAAAAAAATCGCTCGTGGTTTAAGTGGGTTAAGTCGTAAACAGGGCGATATATTATAATATACAGTGTTTTTACCATTTTAATTATACACTGTATATATTATTATATCTAATTTTATAGTTAAACTGGTAAAATACTAATTACAAGCAATCGTTAAAACGGATATTAGCATATTACATATTGTGGGGCGGGGAATATAGTGTTGGAGGATGGCCTTGTCAGTATACACCCCACTTGAAATTCCTGTGCTTCGGAATGATGATGGGTGGGTCGAATACGACTTTGATTGAGATATTCATAGACGAACGTGTCAAATACAATTCATGATTCATCGGTTATTAGTTAGTTATAGCTTCATTACGTGCTTATATCCAATTGAGGTTCAAGCACGTCTGCCATGGTTACTCAGTCCAGCTGCCTCAACTGCCTGTCCAGGACAGAAGTTATGACGTCAAGTCTTTGTTTAAAGTTACTGATGACATTTGCGTACGTTTCTCCGTTAATGGCACGGATCTCCCTCTTGATTGCAACTTTCAGTTCATTGGTATTGGCAGGAGTAGGGATATACATCCTATCTTTCGGATATCCCGACAAGAAAAAAATCAAGGGGCCTTAAATCGGGCTAGTGTAGTGGCTATTCCTTGTCATTGATGACGTCAACTGATTTCCCCTAATGTTATGTTGGTAACACTTTCCATCTATCTACTTCATGATGGTGCATAAATAGTGTTAATATCTTTAAACATTGATGAAGCTACAGTTTCTTATAAGGACAGATATTATGAAACACCCTGTATACCACTGCTTTTCGTGAACCAGTTTGTTGACACTAGTCGGTGTAAGTGGAAGTACTCACTCTGGGTTGGAGTCGGTACTGGGATTAATAATCCCATATGCCACGAATGGGATTCGAACCCAGTACCTACCAACCTGAAGCCCAAAGCGTTAACCACCACACAACAGTGTCCATCCGTTGTTTTCAAAAAGGAAATAAATAGAGAAATAGTAAACTCATATCAAATATCATTTGTTCATAAAGCAAATAAGCAGTGTACTGAAATACATATATTATTAACAATACAATGTCGTTTTGGTGTAACAACGATAACATCTTTACTGCAACTCTACCCGCCCAAGTAGTCTCAACAGCATGAATTATGAATTGACCAAGATGCGCTAGAAAGGTATACAGCGCTGATTCTGCAGTTGACAGTGGTCGTTTAGCGAGCGTGACTTTTCACCGCTTTTCACCCGGTCGCCACATTTGCCACTGAATACTTAAGTACTACTTGAAGGAGTAGGAACAGCGGTGTCAATGTAAAGTGATTTGTTTTTCATCTCTGATGAGCAATTCAAAGACAAGACTACGACGTGACACATTCTAGCGTAAAGACTGTATTATGTTAGCGCCATTAATCGGGCGTCTGTATCTCCTCTAGTCCTTCCAAATTGACTGCGGCTAATGATTTAAATACCAGACAGTGAAAATATTTTCTTTCGCAGTGTTTGGGGTCATAGTTTGAGTATCTGTGTATTTTAGGTGTAAAGCACTGCATGGCCGATATTTCCTGAGCTTTGTCGCGTCTATAGTAGTCCTAACCTCATTTTCTAGAGTGATTTCGACACATGGTCTCACAAGAGCATTAGTGCAATGGAATATATTATATACACATTGCCAAAGGCAGGACGGCACATATCACTGCATACTTTGATATACCAGTCGTGGGCCAGTAAAGAATTCCAATGGGTCTATTGGGTAAGGTTGGTCCATTGATCTCATGCACATAACACGTGATTCAAATGTCCAAACCATTAATAGGTATTTAACTTACACAA
Organism: Melanodrymia aurantiaca; assembly: GCA_032355825.1. Taxonomy (NCBI): domain Eukaryota; kingdom Metazoa; phylum Mollusca; class Gastropoda; order Neomphalida; family Peltospiridae; genus Melanodrymia; species Melanodrymia aurantiaca. The sequence continues at coordinate 3,081 of JAULBR010103966.1, read as the reverse complement.
CTATAATATACTCTGTGTACAAGATGTTCCTACATCTATGTTCTGTGATAGGAACTGTGTAATGAGAGTCAAACTGGCCGCTAATCTTGTAACCAGTAGCTGCAGTAACACTAAGCCGCCGCAGCCGCCACACACGTCTTCCTGCCTGCCTGCCCTCTGGTCAATCTGCCTGTCTGAGTCAGTATTAGCCCATATTGACATTCCACTTTGTAAAACAATCAATGTTTACTCACAAAAAGAAACAAAGATTATTAATCAATAACGCTCTTATACCTGCCAGTTTGCTTGTTTAACGAGTTCGATTGTCGATTGATTCCAGTACATTGTGGAACTGTTCACGACACGACACGACCAGCTCACTTCATGTGTCTAGTGTGCGCTCGCACTTTTACTATCTCCTGTCATCAGTTTACACCAGATGTTATAGCCTGCAATAGATACACTTACCAGGATTCATGATACCCGATCATACATCTCGGAATATATCTCATGTCTATCATGGGTGTTATATGTCATGGCTGTTACATGATAAAATCTAACCGATAATACCATAGCCAAAATGTATAAAACATTATAGTAATGCATAAGTGAGGGTCAAATGGATATTGTGATGACGTATTAATGACATGTACTTACGAAGTCCAACCAAAGCAGTGACGATAGCACGTGTTGGTAATGAGGAGAGCCATTTTGTTTATAGTTTGTCTCTAATATCACAGTGTTGCACTATACCACGTTTTTAAACTCTAGTTTAACCAGTCAATTGTTTGATGTCTTTTGGGAATACACCTTTGGAAAGAAAGAGAGTAAAGGAAACAAGCAAAGAAAAGTTTAAAATAAAGTAGGTAAAGGTGTAACATATAAAAACAAACCACAATATTTTAAATTATGTTTGCATCCCAGCCATTCCCGCCGTGACTATTAAAGACGAGGAGAGATATTTTTTTTCTTCTAAAATACAGTTTCTTCTTTTATAGCCATGTGATAATTATTTGTGATGATGAGTGTTTCTCATTTGTGATCCCAACAGCTTGAGGGCGTCAGCATGGTCTAACAGCTCAGCTATCCTATGATGATACTCGCGGCAAGTCAAAGAACATAAGATCGTCAACTCGAGTGCTCTCAAGGATGAAAAAAGAAAATCTAACGACATGCGATTGTGTGACCAATCTGGTATGTAGGGCTCTCTGCACAACAGGTCACGGACACAGAGCTGCTTGACACTATTATACGCAGTACATAACCCTTCCATGCCCGAATGGTAGCCCGAATGGTAGCCACAAGGTTTGACTTGAACAACAATGTTCCAACTGATAATACTGCCTTCGGGCATCAAGAGCCACCGTGGCCAAATCGATTCACTCCATTATTACTCTTAATCTGAGATCTTGGACAATAATCTGACTTTGCTAGACTATTAGCATCAACATGTCGCCTCTGCTGCAAGTATCGTTCTCGTATACATAGCTCCAGTATAAACTTTCCTCAGACAATTTAATTACAATGCCGACACTATATGATTTGTAATGGGAATAAATGCTAACTGAATTGCGGGGTCGTAACGTGACGTTGCATATTGTGTTTCTATTGACTTCAGGGGCTAGACGAACTACGAGAACACGTCTATAATTGACTAGTGTATATTTACATCATATAATATTAATGTTGGTTTTGTCTCGAGGTTTGATCCTGGGTGCTGGAATTATTTCCTACAATAGGTAATTTGCATTACTGTCATCTCAATATTGGTCTGTGCATTATAATAATATACATGTGCATCACAACATTGATTTATGTCTTACAATAATATACACTACAATAATGGTTTAAGGGTAGCGCTGTACCAAAGAAGCAAGGTCATAGGTCTTAGCTCGAGGTGCACTGCAATACTAATATCCAGGTTCTAATCTCTTTATAATTAAGTCAACTGCCTCGGTGACCCGTTTCATTGATGTTATGAGCTATATTGTAAAACATTGTCGGAATGGTATTTAACCTAAACATAATTGTTTATATTGACGAACAACCTCTTGCATCATCTAGGACAATTAAGTCAATTTAATCATATGTGTTGCTTAGTTATCTAATATCGGTCAAATTTTTTTTAATGATCACATAAACTTTTATCTTAGACTCGAGTTTGGGGACTTTATAAGTTATAGCCTTCACATAAAAAAACTCAGTCAGTTAATAATAATATTGGTAATAATGAATTGAAGATTTCATACAATTGTTTAAAACGTACTTTTTAGTTCATTGTTCAAAGTGCTAGTGTCCTTTTTTGCATTTTACTTAGCCTTAGATAAAAATATTTCACTGCTCAAAATAATACTATAGTATATTAGTAGACATTTACGAATTGCTGGCAGATCTTCTTTCTTGCTTTTAAAAATGATACATACTCGCTGTTTTTTTAACCATTATTGGCGCCAACATGATCTTGTCTGAAACGAAGCAATTGTTGGTGTGTTTTAAAGGTACATTGAATATTGTAAAGAGTTGTTTGGCGATGCCAGAACTAATTTTATGAAACAAAAATCTATTTTTATTGTCGAGGGTCTCAAATGTCGGTGTTTGAGACAACAGCTCATGATAAAGTGATTTCGTGTTGCAATCAATTATTCAACTAACATCTCTGGCGCCATTTTGTTTTAAGTCCTCGGGGACAAATTGAACGGTTGTGGTTATTAAATTATGCATGGGGTTTGGTTAATAGGCTGCGGCTATTCTTTGTCTGGCGCAGACGCCGGGTAGCTAGTCGAGATTCCTGCACAGTCAGCTTAGTGATCAAGTATACACGCAAATGCACACTGTTTAGAGGCTCAACTAGGAATATCACAGAGGAATCGGTTGCCGTGCAACCTATTGTGTGTAGATTCCAGTAATATGTCCGGTTCCAAAGCGTCTCACACCACCAGGTTACCTCCCCTGTCTGAACGCGTCTCGATCCAGTGGTAGTTTTGCTGTCACAGCAGCCGATAGGGTTCAACACGACCATTAATTTTAGTCCAGTCGATTAGTCGTCAAAAAGGCCATGTTTGTGCACTTTTGGAAACAAGCACCAAATTTGGTACAGTGATA
>JAULBR010103965.1:20050-34188 GCA_032355825.1 Melanodrymia aurantiaca | reverse complement strand
TTTTTATATGCTTTGACATTTAGTTTGCAAATAATAATAATAAACATTATTATTGAAATATATCTTTGTTTTAGACACCTATAATAAGTGTTTATAAAACCCATATCACTCCAGAATGAAGCTAAAAGTAACTGAATTTTACAAAATAATTCACGGGGGAGCATACCCCCGGACCCCCAAAACATTTCTCCCCCCCTTCCGGGGCTCCAATTAGACCCACCCATTATGCCAACCCTCTGAACTCAAATCCTGGGGGAAACACTGACTTGTCCCACACGTAATGGATCATAGCTAATCGTCATTGCATGAATCCACGTTGCTTTCTTTTGAACATTGAGCAACTGCTGAAAGTTAATGCTGCTGACACGTGGTCTGATGTCTAGACTCGCACTTCCATGTTGCGCACGATTTCTGTTTCACTTTATTAAACATCATTGTTATTTCTTCAAAGATACTTGTTCCCGGTACTTAATTGTTTTCTCGGTGAAGTGTGAACACAACTGTTCTTAAAATTCTTGGTCAGTCATCTGCGAATGCGTCACAGACGTCTGTTTTGACCAGGTGAGTTCGATGTCGCTGCGCTGACAGTGCCGTTGTGTGGCGAAGTCGTGGAGATCAAGGCGAAGTTAACTCACTTCGCCCGCTCACGTGCGGCCTGAAATCGTACACTCTGTTTCTTGCTCAATTAAAAATCAGTATGTGCTGGTGCATGTTCCAAGATACCATTGCCAGCCTTGTTGTCGTTATCCATATTCGGAATCGGAACAATAATTTACACGTGCCTATATCCAATTAAGGTTCAAGCGCTATCCATATTTATATGTATAGCTATTTATATATCATGTGTTCTCTTGACCTTCATTTCATGCGCTGTTATGAAATTAAATGTGTTTTTAAATATTTTACTCACACTGACTATTTTGTTGTTTAGGTCAGAGTCGAGTTTTTGGACGACACCAATCGTTCGATCATTAGAAATGTTAAAGGTCCTATCAGAGAAGGCGACATTTTGACACTGCTGGAATCTGAAAGAGAGGCTAGAAGATTACGATAGCCAATCAGTTCTTTCATCATGTGAGTTTGAACTAAATGTAATCTATTTAATTCCATTGAGGGACTGCTCTTTTGTGAGAATGATCACTCCAATGTCATCGCAGCTCCTGAAAAATCTGTTTTGTAGAGTAAAAAAAGCTTCCATAAAAAAATTTCTGAACGTATTATATATTATGGTGTTCTTCAATGAATTATACAATTGTAATAATGGCTGCTGTAATATTCATACACACAATGAATAATATTAAAGGTAATATTAAAGACATATACAAAATAATTTTTCATGAGATTAACGAAAATAAACATTGCTGTGATATGCAATTTCCTTAATATTACATAAGACTTAAGAAGTAGTCTTCCTTAGTTAACAATGAAAACGCGAGAATAGTGCATTTAAATCTAAAGTTTTAAATTTGTATATGTTTTAGACTATTGTAATGACTTTTTTTTTTTTTGTATTGTACATGCAATGTTGTAAATCAATAACATTTTTTCTATTTTGTTTTTCAGCGATCTTCTGCAAACATGGTCTGCATTTTAGTTCAAAAATGTCTGAACAAGCTCTTGTTGGACTGACATTTTTAACATTTAGAATTCAATTATGAAACATTGATTTCATGCATTAAAAGGCAGATGTGAATTATCAACTTGCAGTCTTGTTTATCTGTACATATTAAATGAATGCCATTTTATGTACAAAATTTAATTGAGTTAAGGATTTTCTTATAAAAACAAAGTTTGTTTAACGACAGCTCTAGAACACATTGATTGTTAATCAGCGGTTATTGGATGTAAAACGCAGTTCACTTGGTCACAAAGGAAACCGGCTACCGCCACAAAGGCTACTCTTCAATAACAACAAGGGATATTTTAATAAGTGCACTTTCGAACAGACACGATAGTATACACCACGGCCTTTGATGGGCCAGTCGTATATCACTGGTTGGAACGGTACATAACCCTATGAGTCCCCTGAAGAGGATCGAGATGCAGGCAGAACTATGATAAGCTCTGGTTAGCTTATCTTTCCCACTTTAATTTTAAAAAATTGACACCATTAGCAGCTACAAACAGTTTTGTGTAACGTTTAGGCATTTTTATATAGAAAGTTGCTCTTTCGATTATTTGTATATGGGGTAGGTGAGGTGGGAGCTAAGAATATGAACCTGGGGTTGGGGTCTAATATGAACATAGTTGACCATATGGTCTACTTTCCCACCCCCTCCTACAACGACCTAATGGTAATATCTTTTTAAGTTAGCAAACCTACATGTATATGGTATGTAAAAAGATGGCTACAATAAGGTGACTAATGTAGGCATGTGATGAGGATTTACTACTTGCAACAAACCAGGTAATGGCTTGCGTAGGGACGTGTTCAGCAGAATAACGGTCCGTCGTTACGTGCAGGACAATTGGTCCAAATTAAATAAGAACCGCAGCAAGTCCCCATCAACTGCATAACTACATTTGAGTAGTTCGTAACATCCAAGACGGGTTATTGGTGGTTTGTCCCCATGTGAACAAGAAGCTGACGAAATGCACATTGTTCACGCAAGTGATGTGTCAAACAAGGGTATAAGTAATGTTGAAACTGATGCTTGATTCTGGTAGTTACTGGGTTCAGAGTACATTCGGGGCATATGGGATTTTTTTATCTCTGTACCGGCTCCAACTCCGAATGAATGCTCCACAAGTCTCAATGGGTAGGTGTAATTCTACTTACTGCCCTGTGTGAAAGTACCTATAAAAGATCCCTTGCTACCCTACAAATGGGGAGTAACAGGTTTCCTCTCGCACTACAACTAAGTTCTGCGTTGGACAGGCAATCGAGGCTGCTTGACTGACATACGTGTTTAAACCTTACTTGGATAAATATATATATAAGCTTGTAAATAAGTTGGAACTAACATCAACATTTGGCGGATCCAGAAAATCCATTTAAGAGGCCAAATATTAATCGATCCTCGCATGGGCGTCACTTGGTGGGGGACATGTCCCTCGGCCCCCACGTTTTGGAGGGGAGAGACCAACATGTAAATGTCGCCCACCCTTTCTAGTATAAATAACACATTGCCAAGCATTAATGTATTGTATAACATACAGTGTCTTTTTATCATTCTCTAAAAAATCGCTTTCATTTTGTTGGTACTCGGTCATGTTTGCGTTGCGGCGCGCAATGAAAAGGCAGATTTAGCTGCCAAGTCTGGTTTGAATTTGCCTCGTGCCCAGATGGGTATCCCATATACCGATTTGAAACAAAGTTAGATCCACACTGAACATGTCGCATGCAGCGACGTGTAGGCGACTGGGTAGTACTCTCATGAGGCTGCGTAACCCATAACGACATAGTCTAAGCGATCATTTTAGAAATACACCGTATAGTAGGACAATTATCTGTGGTGGACTCTATGTAGAAAGCCATTTTTTACTCTAGTACCGATAGAATAGATTGGCCCAAAAATGGACAATTACATCAGAATAATATTTAGCACTGCCCCAAGGGAGAGTACGCCGCAATGACTGACTCGGTAACATTTAGTTGAATCGTTATTAAATACGCTCATTCATTCATATATTTTAGCTTTCATTTTCTTTGTTGACCCCTGTGCTATAAACGTCTATCAATATTCAGCAACCTATTTTCAAGCGCTCCCCTGTGAAACCGCAGCTCTGGGAAATTAATACATAATATTTCGAAAAGGCCGCCCATGGATCGGTTTTCGCCACGCTTCAAAAATGTCATCAATAATGCAAAATGTTGCCACATAACATGGCCATCGGGTGATGACATATATTGGAAAATGTTGCCTGTCACAGTCGTCTAGACAACGGGTCGTAACTATGACTAGTATAAAAAGCGGATATGTTATTAATGGATATTGGAACATAATTATGTACAAATCCGCCAGGCATACTATATAACATGTACGATATTTTACGACCTCTTTCGCATATATAGCTGAAATAATCCTGAAGTGACTTTAAACTTCAAATCATTCATTCCCCATTACCAATAAGGTTATTATCTAGATACTGTTAAATCTGCATGTAAAGGCCATCATAGTAATGCTCATATACCTGGACTTTATTGAGCAGTTAGCGTTTATGCAGACTAAAATACTTGGATTTGTAAACGTGGTTTTATTTAAAAGTGTCCTTTATAGCAGGATGAACTGTATACTAGTACATGCTGAATAATTATCTGAAGTTTAAACTGGTGCATCTTTATGTGTTAACACATAGATCTCTTTTAAACGCATACCATTTTCACAATTTTAGAAATTTCCGTATACATAATTATTTTAAATACATGTACAGCTAATCGCCTTTTCCTAATTATATAGAAACTTTCAGTAGAGTAGAAATCTGAAGTTAGCAACACAATTATCTACAATGCATTTCCATTAGTTTTGATATTCGAGTTCTCCCAGACCAGACCCATTGTGAGCTTACTAAGTGCTCTTTTTCTGTATGGTGTATATCGCATTTCATATGTATAGAAAAAATGGAATGTGTTGCTGCCGGAAGCTAGTGTTTCATATGTCATAATGCGACGCATCATCTTTCGGAAAAGAAAACCGGAGCCTAATCAACCTAGTGACACTGGCACCCGACCTGGAGACTAAACGACTGCAGCTCTGTTGGTGGGGGGAGGGGGGGGGGGTCGCATCATGCCAAACGCACACGCTAATGCATTAAATTATAAATATGTTTACCATATAATCGGAAGCCTAAAACTGAATTTGAAATCACAACCATGCAGGCTGAAAGTAAAATTCCCGTATGAATGTCGGGAAGCTTATTGTTATACCAATCAGGATTATGTAGTATACAAATTATGTGGTGCCAACTGGTTTTATCAGTAAACATGTGTCTAAAATGACCAATAGACGATGATAACATATCAATGGTAAACATATTCTGCAAGGGGAACTTTAACGAGATATGGCCTGTTATGCAGCATGTTAACTAACACTTCAGCTCTCGTGAGTCGTAAACGCTGAAACCCGCTGTGATCGATTTAATTTCTAAATATCTAATATAAAATATACATTCATGGTCTTGCATTATTGTCTTCTAACCTTGGTTGTTTCAGCTCTGCCATGGATCGTTGAAATGCTATTTCTCATTAACCTTTTTGATCCTCTTCCAAATTCGAATGGGTATCGAACCCAGTACCTACCAGCCTGAAGTCCGTAGCGTTAACCACTGCACCACGGAGGCCGATCTATTTGGTAAGTAGCAATTAAGGGATCTTTTATATGCACTTTCCCACAGACAGTACATACAAACCACGGCGTTTGTTAAACCAGTTGTGGACACCGGTTGGTGTAAGTGGAAGTACAACTATCCACTGAGCCTTGCGGAGCATTCACTCTGGGTTGCTATCGGTAACGTGATTAAAAATCCCATGTGTACGAATGAGATTTGAACCCAGTACCCACCACTCTTAATCCCGACGGGTTAACCACTATGCTACAGATGTGTGCAATATAACAACGTTTATCGTTGAGTTTCAAGGCAGTTTGCTGTCTTTTCTTAGTTTTATGTCATCACTGTATCCACCAACTAGTTAATTATAACTTATTTACGTGCTTATATCCAATTAAGGTTCAAGCACGTCTGTCATTGTCAGGCAGCCCAGCTGCCTCGACTGCCTGTCCAGGTCAGAAATTTGTATGAGAGGAAACCCGCTACTGCAAATTGATAAGTAGCAAGGGATCTTTCGTATGTACTTTCCCACTGTCTTTGTGAAACCAGTTGTGGACAATTGTCGGTATAAGTGGTATTACACCTACTCATTGAGCCTGGCGGAGCACTCACTCTAGTTGGAGTCGGAAAGTGGTATTCACGAGCAAGATTCGAACAATGTTCCTACCAGCCTGTAGTCCGTGGCGTTAACCAACTGTAAGAACACTAATTATTGCTGTAAGCTTAATACGAGAGAAGCACATTGGTGTCTTCGTGCTAAATGTTTTAGCAATTTTAGTTTTTAAATGTAATGATTGTACGTTCAGTTACGCGCACACGAACAAAATATAATCAAATAAAGTCATTTACTAATAGAATTGTGTTTAATAACGAAATCCTTAGAGAATAAAATGACGAAAAGTTTGACAATTGATTCCCTGGTCTCACAGACGTGCTTGAGAAGTCTTAATTTGTAATACTATTATACAAACAAATTCAAAAATACTTCAGGTTGTCAGGCAACTTTTATAACCTTCCTTTAAACAAAAAATATGGATTGTGTTTTGAGACTAAAAGTTTTACTTCAAATATAACCTAATATCTCTAGATGTTGGTCATATCAATCTGCCAGTTTTAATTGTTGATACTCCAAATAAATGTGTCTGTTATAATTATATCGGCTTAGTTGGTTGCAGACATGTGGGATTTGGTTTGTGTTACAAAATACTGGACGATTCCGTTTCTAGTTGTGAATTATTATGTAATCTAAAAGACAAAACATTGATATGGCCAAATGCATATCTGCACAAGCCATATATCTTTCTGGGAAATAATTTGAATCCGAGATATTTTGTTGGTCGTACCTTCTGTCCAGATTGTGAACAGAGGTCAAGAATACGTACGTGAAACATAATATAACAAATCTATGCACTAAATAACTTGAACATTATTTTATTATTGTTAAAATTGTTCTAAAATCAAAATCCTGTAAATAGGTATCTGTCTGAAGTAGGCCTAATCATTATTTTCTTTCAAAGGATTGCTATAAAAAAATAGAATGGTATAAACAAAAAGAGCAAGAATTATTTTCAAATAAAGTTATCTACATTAAAATAAAAGGTAACTGCGCATAATTATAATTATATATTGTGTTTGGCAAATCTGAGAAAATCACCGTAATTCCCTCCATAGTCACTTATTACACTATACGGTAGTACCCTAATAAAACTAATAATGATTCACTAGCGACAAGCAAAATCACTCTAGCCAAAATATGAGTAAAAATATCACTTTTTCTGACTACTTTAAGCATTCTTGTGTGGAAGAAATCGATATTTGTATTTGAGAATTAGTGAAAAGTGTTACATATTGTACAGTAACATTACATATGATACGTGATTAAAAGATACAGTTGTTTTACTCTGCCACTGTGTGCATGTCATCCGTTTGATGGAATTCTCCTCGGCAGATGCGCATCAAAGTGACATGACAAACTGAGTCCATGCTGGTAGAAATCCAGACTGGACTCAAAGGGCAGACAATCCAGTCTAGTGATATGGACCAAACACGTGTACGTACGTAGTGCGCTTTAGTTAGTTATAGTTGGGGGCGGGACATAGTCTAAAGGTCTACCTGTGGCGGGATGGGTCGAGGGATCGATCCTCCACAGCGTAAAATATGTTATGGGCTATTTTACGTTTCAGCCAGTAATGCACGACTGGTTTATCCGTGGTGTGTGCTATCCTGCCTATGGGATAGTGCACATAAAAGACCCCTTGCTGTTTTTCGGTAAGAGTAGCCTAGGTAGCAGCGACATCGGGTTTCTTCTGAGACCATGTGTCAATATAACCAAGCGTCTGACGTCCAATAACCGCTGATGTATAATCGACGTGTTTCAGTGGTGTCGTTAAACAAACTACAGTGTATCTTCATCTTTAGTTAGTTGGGAGCGGGACATAGTCTAGAGGTAGAATGTCTGCCTGTGGCGGGATAGGTCTTGGGATCAATGTGTTTCTAGTGGCGTCGTTAAATAAAACAAACTTTACTTTAGTTAGTTAGTTATTTATAATTTATTTACGTGCTTAGATCGAATCATTTTTCGAAGGTGTTTGATATCTTTGATAATTTATATAGTAATGCGTACAGTAATTAATAGTTGAATTGGCATAAAATTCTACATTATGTATATTACAGTGTTATTACATTGATTACTACTATTATAAGACACTGTTTATAAATAAACATTTGTTAGGGATTATTAGTTGTTTCTAGTCTACTTATATAATATATTATTTACTATTTTCCGGTTTCCATTACACTATACGATCCACACGTGAGGTTTTATATCCGGCAAGGTCAAGTTTCAGCTCCAGGTGACACGAACAGAAGTCACGAAGTGATTAGTTTCGTTTGAAAACACCAACATTATTTGTAAATAGAATTGTGTTGTAACATTATATTAGGTTACAACATGTTATGTCCTGGGCTTTACGAGCCACATTCTTGATACTTCATTATTATCATTCAGACCTATAAACAGGAGCGGGACTTCGTTTGGAGGTAGAATGTCCGCCTGTGGCGGGATGGGTCGAGAGAACGATCCTCCACATATTATATAGGCTATTTTCCGTCCCAGACAGTGATCCACGAATGGTTTATCAAATTCTGTAGTGCGTGCTATCCTGTCTATGGGAAAGTGCACATAAAAGACCCCTTTCTGTCATTCGTGGAAGAGTAGCCTATGTGGCGGCAGCGGATTTCCTCTATGGCCATGTGTCAATTATAACCATGCGTCTGACGTCCAATAACCGCTGATTTATAATCGATATGTTTCTAGTGGCGTCGTTAAATACAACAAACTTTACTTTACTTATAAACATCATTGGTTATATAGGTAATATTTATATCCTCGTTGGTCTATAATGCAATGGCTTGCATTGGATACGTACATAAACATTGCATAATGCTAAATGTCGGGGGCATGCGATGAAAATGCTCGACCGAATAATACTGTGATGAACTAATTCGGCCAGTGTATAAATAGCCAGCGGGCATGCCCGTTCTAAAGGCACTCTAATGGCAGGATTTCCTCACAGCAGCTGTTCGGCTTCTCCGATCGGATATGTGATAATCACAGGTTTTTGCAAATAACCATGTAGCTCCAATTGGTTGGCGGAAAAGAAGTAAGTCTTAACTCGCCATCTGTGCGTGCGCGGCGGTCATTATTGAGCAATAATTGCTCCCCACCATAACGATGACGTCAGTTTGGGCGACGTCGTTGAAGACACATGTATTCACAATTCACTGGGTCTTCGTTGACTGGTTATAACAGTTGTACGTTGACCGACAAGCAGGTGATTTTACATGACACAATGGTTATCATGGCAACCAAGCAGTGATAGAGCATTGGGCCAGAGGTGATTCTTATCGACAATAATTTCTCCCGAGACACAGATGTTCGATTTGGAGTCAGGAATCTTAATCAAAATTTTGGTAATGACTGGTTGATCAATGGCATGAATGTATATGGTTGTTGTGGTTGTATGCGGGTGGAACTCTATATAATAATGTTACCCTGAATTCCGTGATGGCCGTCACCAAAACAAAAAGTCGAAGGTTACGTTATTGTAACTAGGGTGGCACTGTTGTGGGTGTTTGTATATTAGGTAGCAATGAGGGAGTGGTGAGGTGAGGGATGTAAAGTACCTGATATCACGTAAATACAATAAACCTATTTTTCCAACTTACCTTCAGATTGAAGTTGTAGAAAATGTCTCTGGATTATGCCTATTCCCATGAAATATATATTATGCTTGTGGCGCACTTTAGCAGGCCGACTGTCATTCTGGACAGTGCAATTTACACACATAGTTGACGATTATTGGAATAGTAACATTAATTAATTAATTAATTAATTAATTCAAAGGTAAGAAAATGATAATAGAACGAAGAATTAAGATGTATGTAGTTTAAAAGCATGCATTAATGTTCATTTCTTGTAGTATATAGTTAGCGCAGAGTTGACGGGACATTAGTCAAGATGGCATTTACTCACAAATCACAGCCAAAGCAGTGGTGATACTAGATGTCCGCGAACGATGTTCAGCGGGTTCTGAAACACTCGCCGTACGTACAGCTTCCGTCGTAATTCTGCTGTTCTTATCGATACGATAAAGAGCGTAACGTAGATCAAAATAAGGTATTGCAACAGACATAATCTGTGTCATTTCGTGAAATTGTACGGTATAACCTTGGTGAAGCAACTTCTGAGTCAGAAGGACGTTGCTAAATATCGGCACATAATGAGAATGCCACAAATTATCTTAAACTTGTGCTATGTAAACACCATAAGCTGGAGTAGATGGAATATTGCTCGACATAAAAGGAAACTTGACTATCTGAAAGTTGAAGTCATACATTTTATCGTACATATTTGTGTAGAGTCCTGTGTCTTTTTTAATCCATATTTTTACACAGTTGTCAAATTGTCTATTCTTATTTATTCTGCAATAACATAATCCCTGAATTCCGCACTGTCACGAACCCTGATTTGAACATCCCTTGTGTATCTCACCAAGAAGTTGCCACATTTCCTCAAAGTGTCCTCAGTCTAAAACCTGTAATTGTTGGGGGGAAAAATTCCCCCACTTTATCATGTCGTTATATTATATATAATTATTGTACCACTCAATTATAAATTGTAGCCAACCCCCTGTTTAAAATGTTGTCCTAGGTGCCTGATACGGAGTTAATCGATTGAGTTTGCATAATTATTTAAAACATAATGAACACACACACACAAAATGAGTAATAGACATACATGCGACTTTAGGATTCGGACATTTTTGTATCTTGTATTTTATTCTCTTTTTCTTTCTCGGTTTTTTTTTTCTCGTTCAATTTTGTTTGCTCATTCTATTGCTTCAGATGTACAGCATCAATGGATTCTGCAGAGTTCAATAACAGAGGAAAATACCACAGAAGACGAATTAACGACACGCCCTTTTTTAATTACCGGCATGCAGTTCACTGTTCGATTCATATACATGTACTCAGGTTATCTAGCTGTGTGTGATGAAATACGCAAAGAGAAACCTATATAATGATGTTTTGTAATGCATACACTGCTACGCCATGAGAGTATGTTGTAAATTGGCATATTCTTCGTTCTCATTCTGTGAGCGATTATCCTCGTCCCTGACACGTTAATACTTCACGAAGACACACAGAAGCCAACGGAACGTATTGAATACGTGATGAATAACTAACAGTTGGGGCTGGAAGCATGAATGGTACATGATCTTTCTTATTCAGGTATTATATGTAATACTTGTAGGGCGTGCTATGTCGATGGATGTATTTAGGATATTTGATGGTTTCCAACAATAGTAATGTACAACATGCGCGCGGATAATAAGCACCGTGTAATTATCATCATGTGGATCTCTGGCTATATCGAGAGGCAGTTACCTTGATGAACACTGGCCAGCAGGAAACACAATCTGGGATTCAACAGAGTATCAGGTTTCCGAGCTCATTAATTATCAACTATTTATTTTATAGATTTTTGGAAACACAGCAAAAAACATTAATTATTTGAGAGAGAAAACATCTTCACGTTTACGGGTTTTTCTCTCGCTTTTGTTAATGTTTTTATTGTCTTAAGAAAACAACAAATAGGTAATGCTAATTATACTAGTTGGTATTTTTGTTAACAGGTTTGCACACGTTGTGAAAGTCTATTATTGGGTTGCACAAGTATTGGGGTGACATGATCTTACTTTTTCTAAATCCAATATCGAATTTAGAACGTGGAATCCCTTTTTTTTCGCGACAGTGATCACAAGTACTTTACATATTGTGTCCAACACTGAACACTGTCTTCTGCACAGATACGCTTTTAGCCGCTGTGACTATATTATCTGCTTGATTGAAACATCGAGCAAATGCGATTGAGAATGGAGCTACATGTACCTTTTCCATTGACGTTGAATTCTCAAGCAACATCGCCCATGATGTTAATTTTGCGATCGATATAGACTCGTGTTTTATGACCATGTTTGTATATAATTATAAATGATTGAATAAATAAGATAGAATGTAGTTTGCAACATGAACTAAGAGAGAACTGACTATCAAGACATAATTTGAAAATCACCTGACACCGCATTCAGAATTCACGGCTAATAAATAATGTTGTGTATTATAATTTATAAAGTCTACGTGTTTGGTTTGTGTACTTTGTATTTTGCTAATTCGAAAACGATATGTTTTATCAGTTTCAAAAACGTTCAAGGTGAAGCAACTAATACCACTACAGACAACATGTTACGAAATAAGTGTACATAATTATTTTCTCTATATACCGTAGTCTAGTTTTTTCGAGAATAAATTTGTCTTGTCTTGTCTTGTGTTGTGTTGTGTTGTCTTGTTTTGTCTTGTCTTGTCTTGTCTTAGTCTTGTCTTGTGTTGTCTTTGTCTTTGTCTTGTCTTGTCCTGTCTTGTGTTGTCTTGTCTTGTGTTGTCTTGTCCTGTCTTGTCTTGTGTTGCCTTGTCTTGTCTTGTGTTGCCTTGTCTTGTGTTGTCTTGTCCTGTCCTGTGTTGTGTTGTGTTGTGTTGTGTTGTGTTGTGTTGTCTTGTGTTATTCGCGTTCACTTGGTGGAAAAGCGGCCTTATTCACAGGTTGGGTTTCTTAACGCATACGACCCTGAACTTTTTACCCATGAAGTGCGGTTAAAGCATGTAAATGTTATACACGTGTATTTGTCAATACTTTTTTGATATTGGATAAAGCTGATTTTGTAAATTGTTATTCTCTTGTAAAAAAGTCAATGTGTAAACAAAATCCGTTTCTGTCGCCACCCGAATATTATGGCAACGGAAAAAAAATAATGCCTTGCAGTGTTTCCCATAGTCGTTTTAAATTGGAAACATGGCTATCTTTAAACACAAGTGGAACTTTATTGTTCTCTCGGTATACTGGATTCACAAGTTGTCCTTCATTTGTCTCAGTTTGAATTATTGATGAAAGCCATGCTCTCGATTCATCAAACTACCTCGCGACACCCATGGGAAATGATCAGGTTAAATATGTCAATAAAATAGGCGTAATATTGGAATTGTGGAATAACAAACATGCTAGTATTTGTCCGTGTGAATCAGTTTTCAGCTGTTGTGACGTTTTTTGGGTGCGGTACTCTGATAACTGCCTTTGCAATTGTGTAATACTTAAAACGTTTGAAAATTACAACTGTTAGCCAACATCTGACGTTTATTGTCAATCACAAAACCCGTTATATTTTCGGCACAGTGATGACAGAGATTATATGAACAGAAACCTTGCATGTTCAATTTTACTAGAATTGCATCGCTCATATCGATCAATCATTGATATGGTCGCTTTTTAAACCTTCAGCCATCTAATGTCTTTTAACTCATTGTCAAACATGTAGAGGAGGTGACTATTCCAAACCATTGCAGTAATAATTATGAATATAGTACGAACAGCCAGTGATACCAACAGTTTGCGGATTCATGAACAAAGATCATCGAATAAATTATAGAACTATCAACTTTAGTTTCACGTTCGCATTTTATATTTAAAACGTCGTTGAGGGATTCGTTAGGTCTATATCTTCAAGCTTTTCTGAACAAACTGTTTACAACCTCTAACACGTCGTATTATGTGGTCGTCTTTTGTTTTTACATCCTATTTATTTATTTATTTATTTATTTTAATTAATGTTCCCTTGCTCTGCTTTTTGTTGCGTAGCCGTTTCTCAGACTGATCACGCATGTATTGACTGACTTTAAACGATATTGCTTGACCTATAATATGTTGGCAAATCATGTGATTCCCGTATATCTGTACGTAGTTATAATAAATTAAAGGCGTTCCATATTATAGGTTCTGTTCTATCTCTTCTGTGGCCGATTCGTTGATCTAGTTGCCGTTATGCCCCAAACCTTGCCAAGAACAAGCAGACATCATGGCCAGCTATTTCAAATTGCGCGTGTATTGTGTGAATAACGTTCGTAGTGTTCACCTAACTAACTATGCCGTCCTATTAGTAGATCTATGCTACTACATCCCTAGCTTCTATTATATCAGGAACTAAAGAAGAAAGCCGTGAAAAATACAAATACAATATTTACGCCGTAGGCCATTACTGGACATTAGCTATAGTATCACTGTGAGCAACGACACATTAGCCCCCATCTTTACTCCTATCTATACCAAAACATTCATATGCTGAATGAAGTCGATTAATTTTAGTTCAGCGAACAAAATACATGCTGTGTTAATCTCATTATGTTTCTCGGCCCATCGCAAAATCTGTGAATTGAATTCTTTTATTGAGAAACACAATCGTAGAAGTGTTATAAATGTG